>JAOBRD021047123.1:0-11529 GCA_027575215.2 Hydrozoanthus sils | reverse complement strand
TTACAGTTCTACTTCTCAAGTAGCATTAAGCTAGAGGTTGATTTTTGCTGGAAGAACACTATTTTACTCTTGTTTTAAATACATCAAAAGTATTTTTGGTGTCCTAAAAAAAACCTTCTCATTTGGTATCCTAAAAAAAACCTTCTCATAGACCGTTTGAGCTGATTCGATCGAAACCTTATGATCACCTAATACGCCATCCGTTCAGTTAACTGATGTTAAATGCATACGTCAGAGCATTGAAGTATCGCATGAAGGTAATATTACGCTTTGCTGAAGTATTAAAACGACTTGGCGAAGTTTTTTTTTTTTTGAGAAAGGATTTCCAAAAAATAGCACTGATCATGACTTCGTTATTCAAAATCTTGAGATTCAGAATACAAAACGTGTCGTATACCAAAGAAAAGCAAAGGTTCATGGGGAACTTTAAGTTTCCTTATAAAATAAAATTACGTCATAATCTGTTTTCAACAGTCATAAAACACATATTCAAAGCAACAAAACATTTAAGGGTATGTAAAGCAACTTAATTATGCAAAGGTGTTCCATGTTGTGCATTTACTTTTGTCCGAATGACTGCTAATTTTTTATACTCTTTTGTCATACATCATGCGTCAAAAAAGTAACCTAGTTTTTGACTTCCTGTAACAATTTGAACTCCCTGTTGTATCATCTGCAAAAATTCTCAGAGTAACAATCTTGGACAACCTCAAATGGAACGATCACGTACTTGAGTGTATTAAGAAAGCGAATCATCGACAATAGTAAATGTTCCCGCTAAGGACGTATTGGACTTTTATCTTTGTACTGCACGTACGACCCATTTTAGAATACTGCGCGCCAGTCTACCACCTAAGTGAGGAACTTGAGCGAGTGCGAAAACGTGTAGTAACAACTCTCGCTCCCAGCTCTTCACATGATGCACGAATGCATTGCCAACTTCGGTCTCACAACCCTCAAGGAGAGATAAACCAACCTTTGTACTCGTTTCTTCTCGTCTATTGTAAGTGATCCAAATTATAAGCTTAGCAGCCGCTTGCCATCTGTTAATTCGAAGAATATAATCAGGCGCCAAAGGAACTCTTGCTAGCTGCGGTTCAAAACTTTTTCATTCTTACAATGTTGGCAATGTATATTTTGTTAATAGAGACCAACTTGATGAATCTTAGCTAGAATCTATCTATGTTACAATTTTGTAGATATTTTACGAAGTATTTACAAATCAAATATATGTGTATCCAATCATTTATAAATATGTTTATTACGCAGTTCAGTCATGTAACGGCTATATTATATTTTTTCAATAAACTAACAAACTATCGTCTCGGATGACGAACTGTCTCCTTAAAAGCTTGACACCCCCTAACACTGTGTGGTAGTTCTAGAAAACCAGTCACAGTTCAACACGGAAAGTTGTTAAGCTCAACATGATTTTCAATATCTCGGACATTAACTCAACAAGCGTAGCCCAAGACAGGGGGATCGTCTTGGTAATAGTTAAGTCGTGTATCTTTCTCATCCTTAACATCACAGCCTTGGGTTGTAACCTGCTAGTCTGTAGAGCTTTTTACAGAAAGCCTTCATTGCGTACTAAAACCAACATCTTCGTTTTCTCACTGGCCATCATAGATCTACTGGCTGCAGTTTTTATCATGCCACTTCTTACTGCTTCTTCGTTTGTAAAGAGGTGGATTACAGAAGAAGCTGGCATGCGGTTGGTGTTTGACTGCCATCAATTAACTGTAGGAACCTTGTTACTGACTGTGATGTTAGTGGTAGTCAACAGATGTTTCTGTGTAGTACGACCGGAGATGTAAAAAAAGATTTATTCCAAGAAAAGATCTGCAATCATGACGATTGGAGCGAGGAGTGTAACAACACTCGGAGTGTTCGTAGGATTTCCTCTTGTAGGAGTCAATTACAAGAAAAGCGAGATTAATCCAGCATCTCCTATTATTGTTCTATAAATAATTGAGATTTGAGTATTTCGTATTTCGAGTTTTAGATACAAAAAGTGCATTAGACTAGCCTATTCTTGGACTCCCTTGAGACGCCAAAGACAAAAGACGAAGCGGCCATGTCAGTCCCCTAAACAAAAGAAATCATCAAAATTCTTTCATTCAAGGGCACCAACATGGTCGCTATGACGTCAGATGAAAACCGACAATTATCGTGTTATTGTGGTCGGAACAGCTACAAAAAGATTCAGAAACAGCTGTTTGCCTTCTAGTCTCAGTGAGGGTTTATTTGGAATTAAAATTTAAAAGAAACTTCAAAACGCATTACTGATGCGACACGTAGTCTTTTTATAAACAAACAGAGCACTGTCTCTAGCCATCACCCACAGTCTCCTTGTAGGCTTTTATCAAAGCTAATAAAGCTTTGTGAGACACAAATATTCTGCAGAATGCATGATCGTAAAGCATATGATTTAGATTTTGTAGGTTGGTGAATTGGCTTTACACAAGTATTTCTTATCTGGACCGCTCAGCAAATGACATGCAGAGTTAAAAGTCGTGTAATATTATATTATTATGATTCTACAAAACTATATTTGAATACGTTCTTAACAGTCATAAATTATACGTAATCAAAACTGCAAACATACGGAGGTGTCTATAATCAAATTACAAAAAAGAAAAAAGATATACTTTTTAAAGTTTGATATTAAGAGTTTTAAAGGGAAAACTATTCGAAATTCAGATAGAATTCCGAAGGCGACCCACTGTTGGGCTTGTTAACTAACAACATTCATAGAGGTTCTAAGACGCCGGTTAACGAATAGCATTTTACAACGACCCCAAATTATCGTCTTCGGTGTTTGTTTGCTCTCCTGTGCCCGCTGCCACATTTTCCCATCATTTGGTGTCACAGTCTGCAGTAAATGTTTGCAAATTTGCATCAGCTTTACCTTTGGCGAGAAACTTTACTATGGCTTGTCTTTTACTTTTAATGTGTATATGTGTCAGTACAGCACCCCTTCAACTTTAACTGATGTTGTTTCTAAAGAAATGGTTGTGACCATTTCAGATCCCCTTGTCTTTCGTACACACACGCATACGCACAAACAGAAAATGTTCCTGTTGTGCTACTATAGGGTTTATATATAGAAATAATTAAAATATTTCTAGCTGTGTTCTTGGTATGTTTCTCAAATGGCGACGTTAGTCTGAAATATTTAGCATACTTTCTCTAAACGCAAAAAGTATAAAAAAAAAACTTTGGAGAAGACTGCTTTCGGATTGCTCTGTTGTGTGGCTATATAGTGCTTCCTTGAAAAAACATGAGCCTCACTTTGTTAATTGAACAAGTCTTAAAATGTTTACCAATTTTTGATCCAAGATACATTTTGATAACATATTTTTCTTTCTTCATTTAAAGTAAGGGACGGACCAGATAATCTCGTGAAGGGGGGTGGAAGAATTATTACTCCGCAAATTTTTTTCAGTCAAGCTTCAGAAAAAACAATTTTTTTCCCGTTTCCATACGCTCTCTTTATAGGATTTCAGTGTGCAATTTTTTTTTTCTGGGGTGGCTCAGCGATTATCCTGTCTGTCCGTCAGGATAATCGCTGCTGACATGGTGTGAACAATGTTCCGGTGTCAACGAAACATCGTTTGTTAGTTAAAACCAAAAATGAACAGCAAAAACACCAGATGTTGTGACACTTAGTAATATACTGAATACATTTTCTAAAGCTACCAATGAAGAATTTGTATTTGTTTGAATTTCTGTCAACTCTTATAAGATTCTTTTGTCAGGTACGCCCAACAAAGTTATATCTAGTTTGCGACCTCCGTAACTATCTCAGATAGTGAATGGTGTTCACCTCAGTCGACACTATCAAACACTGCGCGAATACTCTGAAGAACTTCTCAAAGATCAGCTCCATGTAACAGTGATTTATTATAAGTTCAACATGAGCTCAAGTTTCCAGTTGAATACTTCCAGCAACAACTCTATGTCTGTTGTCCCTGCCAGGGGAATTGCCTTGGTAATAGTCGAGTCTTGTATCTTTCTCATCCTCAACATCGCAGCCTTTGGTGGTAACCTGCTAGTCTGTATAGCTTTCTACAAAAAGCCTTCATTGCGTACTGAAACCAACATCTTCGTTTTGTCACTGGCGATTACAGATCTACTGACTGCAGTTTTTGTCATGCCACTTTATACAGCTTCATCGTTTGCAAACAGATGGATTACAGAAGAAGTTGGAATCGGGTTGGTATTTTACTGCCGTCATATAGCTGCAGGAACTTCGTTACTGACTGTGTTACTTGTGGCAGTCAACAGATATTTCTGTGTAGTGCGACCGGTGCTGTACAAGAACATTTTTACCAAGAAAAGGTCTGCGTTGATGGCGATTGGAGCGTGGATTGTAACAATTCTTGTAGTGTGTGTAGGTTATTCTCTGGTAGGAGCTCATTACAAGAAAAGGGAGATTAATCCAGAGTCTCTTGTAATGAGTTTTCCTAGCAAAAAAACACTTTTGTACTACATTGTTATGCTCAGTGTTTATTATGTTTTCCCCAGTGTAGTCGTGTTACACTGCTACTTGAAGGTTTACCAAACCATTCGTTACCACAACCTGGCCGCGGCTTCGGTGTCACAGGAAGGAAACTCTTCCTATGGAGTTGAAGAGGCCAGGATAACCAGATTATTAACTGTTGTTGTAGTTGGTTTTTATCTTTGTTGGGGTCCTCCTTGTGTGACAATTATTCTTGAGGCTCTTAAAATGGTGACAGAAACTAAGTATAGAAACTTTTACGTATGCTTTCCATTACTAGCTAGTAGTGTTGTTAACCCGATAGTTTATGGAGCGTTTAATAGATCGTTTCGATCAGCATTTATTCAAATACTTCGTTGTCGTTAGCGTTAGTATTTCGAACTGCCATTTTAGAATTTCTTATTCAGAGATTTTAGATATAAAAAGCATTCTTTGGAATATCTTGTTTAGTGCTTTCCCAATGTTATTTCGTCCAAAACAGCTGCAATAAGATAGTATAGAGAACTTCGGCTTAACTTATTGAATACGTGTAGTATGTGAACAATGAAATTCCAAACCTTGATGACAAATTAAATTTTTTAACAAGTTCAGTATTTGTACCAAAAAAGGCAAATTATGCGATGAGATCTCTTTGATCGCAATATTCAAATAAATATGCCGAGACGAGATTGTTAGTAAAACTGCAATAATTGGTAGCATATATCTTGAGCTAGTTTTATGTTTGTTGTTAGAGTTGAACTTCAACTAGACTTCAACTGAAATACCATGAGCTTGTTGTGAAAGAGGTTTTCGTCTACAACATCAACGAACTTTGCAATGGTTTACCAAGTGCACAGCTTTAAAAAGAAAACGCCTTTTCTATTGCAAAAGTATAGAAAAACTGTCTTGCCTTTTAATTTAGAACTAATAAAACAATAACAACTGCGATACATGTACATATAGCTAGTTTAGTTTCGTCGTTCTAGGTGAAAAGTTAAAGGTAAAGTTGAAGGGTTTAAACAAGTGGAAGTGCTCAGCTTCCACAAAACAGCATTGAATAATGAATTATTTCATCAATACACTTCCTATTTTTCGTCTGTCGAATATTTGAATACAGAGCAATCCGAAAGCAGTCTTCTCCAAAGTTTTTTTTTATACTCTTTACGTTTAGAGAAATTATGCTAAATATTTCAGACTAACGTCGCCATTTGAGAAACATACCAAGAACACAGCTAGAAATATTTTAATTATTTCTATATATAAACCCTATAGTAGCACAACAGGAAAATTTTCTGTTTGTGTGTATGTGTGTGTGTGTGTACGAAAGACAGTGCTCTGTTTGTTTATAAAAAGACTACGTGTCGCATCAGTAATGCGTTTTGAAGTTTCTTTTAAATTTTAATTCCAAATAAACCCTCACTGAGACTAAAAGGCAAACAGCTGTTTCTGAATCTTTTTGTAGCTGTTCCGACCACAATAACACGATAATTGTCGGTTTTCATCTTACGTCATAGCGGCCATGTTGGTGCCCTTGAATGAAAGAATTCTGATGATTTCTTTTGTTTAGAGCACCAACATGGCCGCTTCGTCTTTTGTCTTTGACGTCTCAAGGGAGTCCAAGAATAGGCTAGTCTAATGCATTTTTTGTATCTAAAACTTGAAATAAGAAACGCTAAAATCTCAATCACTTCAAATTTGCGCGCCATTTTCTAAGACCAGCTAGAAGCAGTGGAACCTCGAGGTCTTGATGTCAGATTTCGTTTTTCACTCCCAAATAAAACAGCAACACGAGCTTCAAACTAATTTGTTTCTGGTCAGAACAAACCCAACCCTATTTAGAACATATTTCTTATAATCAACGCGACAACCAGGGAAAATTCCGGGGGGAGGTGCAGCAAATGGTGTAATCAAGGAGATCCTGGAATGTGAACACAGAAACTCTGTTGACGGTTTTTTTAGAAGTTACCTCAATCTAGTGTCATATAAACTAAATACAGACCAGAAAAATGTCACCGACCATTGCTAGATGAAATTAATGTAAAAACATACACATTGAGTGTTACGAATGGAAACACTGTGTTTGAAATTGTAACGTTAAATGATGGGCAGGTGTAAAAAAAAGCTGAAAAAAAAACATCAAAGACAAAATTTCGGCGTTGTTGTTAAATTGCTATATGATACCGACAACTTGTAGGACCGCATGCGTAATTTCTAAACTCCACAATTTGTCGCTATCTAAACCTTATCTAATCTAAATGTCAAATAGTAAATAGTTTTCCATTTAAAAACTCTCAACAACAAATTCTGAAAATGTAGTAGCTAGAACTATGACGTCAGTTTCAAAAACAGTTTAGAATAAAAAGTTACAATGCTAAATATACTTCTGAAGTGGTCACGTCCCGACCCGCAAACACTAATGTTGCGCACTATCGCGAGTAGGGCAAAATGTTGCTCGTATTACTTCGCCTTAAAGGAAATATCATTTCCGCATCAGCCTTCAGTGTTCGAATAGTACCTTCGTATTCTGAAATAGTAAACCAAAACTATCCCGAGCTAAAAAATATTTGTGTCGAATCCAACATCCACCTTGGTCCCTGCATAACGTTATCCGTAATGAACACCCCGATTATTTGCAGTAAAAATGTTTGAATAGTTATCATCAGTAAATCGAGAACAAACTGAAGGTTTGTTTTGTAAGATGGTCTAAAAAATTTCATCAACTTTGTTGGCGGTGAAGTGTTTCTGAAAAGAAATTGCAAAACAATTTTTATTTTAATAGAAGTTAAACGATAGCTTGCCTTTTTTCAATATGAATACTGAAAAAAATAGGTGAGAAATACATCAAATACAAGAAATACAACAAACTTGTGTTATTCCATTGCTCCCATATTGCAAATTACTATTCAACACGCTTAGAGTAAAATAATCCAGAATATCTTTTTTCAGTTGCAACAAGATAAAGATAGTCCGACACATTCTTTTTTTTTCTAAAAACACTAAATAAAAATATTAAAAACGCAGTAATTCAAAAACTTGCCGGCGTTGAGAGCACGAGACAAAGGAGTCGCTTAGCTGTATACATGCATACATGTCCTTGGTCGGCGGCTAGAGACAAAATGTCAGTATTAATATTGTTTAAATGCTACAGAGGGCCTAAATGTTACATTTTCTGGCGTTTTTACTATTATTTTGAGTTTAATAACAGTGTCTTTTCATTTAGACCAGAAGGCACCGTAGAATATTAAAGTAATGTAAAATACATTTAAGAGGAAAGCAATGGAGTAGCGAGTGTTTTAGAGGAAAAAAAATATCCTCTGAAGTTGCAAGGGAGCACATTTTTCTACAAACGATTTACTTGTGTAGCAAATTTCAAAGGTCAAAATTGTCAAAGCCAAATTTGCTGCAAAAATGGTCGTACTTGAATCTGAATCTGAATCGCAATAAAAACATCTCATCGGATTAACATAGAAAACAAAATTACACTTTAAGAACGTTGAAAATAAATCTAGACTAAAACTTAGACTAATCTAAGAACAGGCCATGGGTGAAAGATCCATAAAGAATATTCATTTTCTATATTGTATACACTGACTAGCTGCTAGCAATTTTGCTGTTAAATCGGAAAATTCGTACACAGTGCTCTTTCAACTCTTTTTGATGGCTGCGATGAGGTGTGATGAATATACAAAGGAAACTAGTGACACTTGCCTGACATTCTAGCTGACTTGTGAGAATCGAAAATAAAACTTGAACACAAACCATATCTTTAAAAAACTCAAGATAATACGAAATAAAGAATATCCAATGTCAGACGAAAAATTGAATTTTTTCCTAAAAAATGTTGTGGAATCTTATTGCAGACATATGTTTTACTCTTCGACTTTCTATGAGTAGAAGCGATGAAGCTAAACTGTACATGCAGTTTTGCACTTTACAAAAGTGAAGGCAAGATAATAAACAGAAAAGTACTGTGCAATACATATTGGTTAGTTAATATTTTTGATCTCCCTCTACATTGAAACTGTTTTCCTGTTTCACTGCATTTAATTCTTCTTAAAAAATATAAATTTACTGTAAGGTTATCATCTAAACTGTATTTTGGGAAATTGTTTAATACAGCAACATTTTCCAAACCAGTATGCCCTGTGGAAGTTATCTGTACTAATCGCTAGAGCCCTTATAAAATTAAGAACCTATTCAAGAACCTAAGTAGCCTAAAATCAAACTAAATACCATTTCAATAAGAACCTGTTTAGGCTAAGTTGGAAAAACCTAGGTTCTTATACGCAGGTTTTTACTGTATTTGAATAAATGTTGATTGAAACGATCTATTCAACGCTCGATACACTATCGAGTTAATAACACTACTAGTTAGTATGGAAAGCGAACGTAAAAGTTTCTATACTTAGTTTCTGCCACCAATTTAAGAACCTCAAGAATACTTGCCACAAAAGGTGGGCTCCAACAAAGATTAAAACCAACTACAACAACAGTTAACAATCTGGTTATCCTGGCCTCTTCAACTCCAATGGAAGAGTTTCCTTCTTGTGACGACGGAGCAGCGGCGGCCATGTTGTGGTGACGAATGGTTTGGTAAACCTTCAAGTAGCAGTACAACACGACTACACTAGGGAAAATAACATAAATACTGATTGTAACAATGAAGTAAAAAAATGTTTTATTGTTATGGAGACTTATGACAAGAAATGCTGGGTTAATCTTGTAATTGGCTCCTACAAGAGGAAATCCTACGAACACTCCAAGTGTTGTTACACTCCACGCTCCAATCGTCATGATTGCAGATCTTTTCTTGGAATAAATCTTTTTTTACATCTTCGGTTGTACTACACAGAAATATCTGTTGACTACCACTAACATCACAGTCAGTAAAGAGGTTCCTACAGTTAATTGATGGCAGTAAAACACCAACCGCATGCCAGCTTCTTCTGTAATCCACCTCTTTACAAACGAAGAAGCAGTAAGAAGTGGCATGATAAAAACTGCAGCCAGTAGATCTGTGATGGCCAGAGAGAAAACGAAGATGTTGGTTTTAGTACGCAATGAAGGCTTTCTGTAAAAAGCTATACAGACTAGCAGGTTACAACCCAAGGCTGTGATGTTAAGGATGAGAAAGACACACGATTTAACTATTACCAAGACGATCCCCCTGTCTTGGGCTACGCTTGTTTAGTTAATGTCCGAGATGTTGATGTTCATGTTGAGCTGAACAACTTTCCGTGTTGAACTAGTCCTGTGACTGGTTTTTCAGAACTATCAAGCAGTGTTAGGAGGTGTCAAGATTTTAAGAAGACCGTTCATCATCTGAGACGATAGTTTGTTAGTTTATTGAAAAAATATAGCATAGCCGTCACATGACTGAACTGCGTAATAAACATATTTATAAATGATTGGATACACATATATTTGATTTGTAAATACTTCGTAAAAAATTTATAAAGTTGGAACATAGATAGATTCTAGCTAAAATTCGTCAAGTTTGTCTCTATTAACAAAATTTATTGCCAACATTGCAAGAATGAAAAAGTTTTGAACTGCAGCAAGCAAGAGTTCCCCTGCCGTCTGAGCAAATGCTTCGAATTAACGGGTTGTAAGAGGCTGCTAAACTTATGATTTGGATGACTCACAATAGACGAGAAGAATCGAGTACAAAGGTTGGCTCATCTCTCCTTGAGGGTTGTGAGACCGAAGTTGGCAATGAATTTGTCATATGAAGAGTTGGGAGCGAGAATTTTTGTTACACAAACGCGTTTTGGCACTCACTCAAGTTCCTCACTTAGGTGCTCTGGAAGTGCCTGGTGGCAGACAGTATTCTAAAATGGGTCTAATATGCAATACAAAGATAAAAGTCCAATATGTCCTTAGCGGAAACATTTGCCCTTATCGATGAAAACAAACAGGTTGTTCGCTTTCTTTATACACTGAAATACGTGATCGTTCCACTTGAGGTTGTCCGAGATTGGTACTCTGTGAATATTTGCAGATTATACAACAGAGAGTTCACATGGTTACAGGAAGTCAAAAACTAGGTTGCTTTGTTTGACACATGACGAATGACAAAAGAGTATAAAAAGTTGGTAGTCATTCAGACAAATACAAGCACTTGATTGGTTACTTCAGAAAAACCATTTGTTAAAGTTCTTCAAACGACTTAATGTTTAAATTTGTTTTGAATACATCAAAAGCAACCGAGGTGAACATGCGCAGTTCTTATGTTATATACCAAAACGGTTTATCATGCTTTTTGGCTCAAAGGAAGCAGATGCAATTATACACAACTTGAAAAAAAAGAAAAGTTAAGTTGCTTTATATACCCTTAAGTGCTTTGTTGCTTTGAAAATGTGTTTTATGACTGTTGAAAACAGATTATTACGTATTTTTATTTCATATTTTTAAGTTCCGCATCAATCTTTGCTCTTACTTGGTGTACAAAACGTTTTGTATTCTGAATCTCAACATTTTGAATAAATAAGTCATGATCAATGCTATTTTTTGGGGATCCTCTCTCAGCTTAATCAAAAAATAAAAAATAAACTTCGCCAATTTACTTTAATGCTTCAGTAAAGCGTAATATTACCCTCATGCGATACTCAAAGCTTTGACGTATGTATTTAACTTCAGTTAAACGGATGGCGTATAAGGTGATCAAAAGGTTTCGATCGAATGAGCTCAAACGATCTATGCAAAGGTTTTTTGATATGGGACACTAAAAATACTTTCAGTGCTTTATCTAAAACGGAGTAAAGTAGTTTTTTTCGAGCAAAAATCAACCTCTAGCTTAATGCTACTTGAGAAGTAGAATCGTGAATGTTTGTACTTTATAATTGTTTCTAAAACTGACGTCCCGCTTCTAACATCTGTATTTTTAGAATTTGTTATTCCGAGTTTTTAAAAGGTAAACTGTTTGACATTTAGAATAGGTAAGGCTTGGACAGAGACTAAGTGTCGGGTTTATAAGTTGACAATACCAACAGCGGTTCTAAGATGTCGATAATCAAATAGCAACATGACAAAAACGTCAAAGAACC
>JAOBRD021046913.1:0-11530 GCA_027575215.2 Hydrozoanthus sils | reverse complement strand
GGTTGGCCCCCCCCCCCCCCCCCATAACTTCTGGCTAACAACAGCAACTTTTGAATGGGGATTTCCCCCCCAAATAATTTTTTACTTCCGCCACCCATGTCTTCATTTTTTTCCCCCAAGAAGCAAAGTTTTCCAGCAATGATGAACCAACTGAGATCATAGAAAGCGATGACGAAGTAACAGTTCCCGCGCTATGTAAGTTGCTCCTTTATAGTTTCAAGAATAAAACTGTAGTTTGCTCCTTGAATAAAAACAAAGCTTTGAAGTGACCAAGCGTCACATGTGTTACGAAACTTAACGACTCACATAAAAATTATGAATCTGAATTGGGACCCATTTGCAGTAAGCACCCAGTTCGCCCAATTTCGAAATAGAAAAACACGAGATTGAACGCCATTTAAATTTGTGACCTCGCAGCTATCATTACAGAGCTCTATCGATAGGGCTTTGGGGCAAAATCTTTAGGAAGTGTGTCAACCGCTAGGTTTGCCCAAACACATCCGGAGAATGCAGAAGTCTCTCGGTTCAAATCTTATTCAAATCAGTCGACTTGCCATAACCTGAATTAATATACATAAGATTATTGCATAACTACATAATTTGAAGCTATAGCTTTGTATTTTCGACGTTCGAACCGTAAAACTACACATAACCCGTACTTACCAGCCGGTAGCGAGGTCTTTACTTGGAAATATTGGACCGATCGAGAGCTCGACGTAGTCGGCCAAGCGTAGCGACTGAGGTCAAAGCTTTCCCGATAAAAATCTAGCGAATGAGGTTAGTAAGTTGTTTATTATGTGTATTTTTTCTAGTTTAGGTAAAAGTTTGAAAAAGAAAGCGGTAAAAGAAAAAGATTGTAATTCCTATACGATTGTTACAAGGTAGTCTTGCCCTTTCAGATTGCTAGTACAGTATTACTAGAAACCAAACAGCCTCCTATCACGAATGCTGCAACCTGACTGGCTAACCTACTCACTGTCTATTTAACAGTTAGACTACGAGTTCGAATTTTCTATCGCCCGTGTTGTCTGTCAATGCCGAGAGAAAATGAGAACGAGTAGTCTAACTGTTTTAGTCAAACTCTACTAGTGGTCTATTGCAACATTAAAAATAACGAATTTTAGTGGGTTAAAAACAATTTATTTTTAAAATATGACGTCTATACGTCACGCACCAGTAACTGTCGTGCGCCGTACGGTACCGTGTGTGCCGCCAATTCAACAACCACGAGGTTTACAAGCAATTCTAAGATAAATTGCAAGGAAAACTGTTTTTCAAAAAAAGATGTTCTCCATCAGACTTAAAATGGTACAAGTCAAGAAAGAAGAAGTTCTTAAATGCTCGGATTTTGGCGAACATAGTTGTTTATGATGGAAACTGTGCAGTTAAGAAGGATTGTTTGAAAAACAACCACCGAGCTGGCCGCTTTAAAACAACTTTTCCAGCTGCTCAATTGTAATGGGATTTTTATGAATGGTTTGGTCGACTGCTGCCTCTTTCAATAGCTTTTTGTAAACTGCGTTTAAAATTTCGTTTGCCTTTTCAAACTCTGGATCAGTAACGACGGACCAAGTTTTTAAAGCTTTTCAAGTGTCGCCCGTAAATGGCTTTTAGCGACGAAACTTTGTGTGGTTTTCAATTTTTTGCCGCAAAGAGAAGTAAAATTGCTGCAAACAGGTATTTAACTCTTTTTTGCTCTGTTCTTCAATTGGAGTTTTATATTTAGTTTGGTTTGCAAAAGAGTCTGTGAATTAAATTATTGCAAAATTATTGTTTTTGTTTCAAATCGTGTTATCGTGTTTGTCGGAAACATTTTCGAAGTAAAACATGTGAATTAAAATGGACTATTTTTCGACGTTAAGTTCTACTTACATTAAAAATGTTTATTTTTGTTGATTTTTTGTCTTATTAGCTGGCACTGAGCTCTTGAGAAGTTCTTCACTAAGTTCTTCTGTTGCTTCTTCAAAACATTTTCTCTACTCACCGTCTATCGGCCGATAGACCACTAGTAGAGTAGCCAACCAGAATGCGAGATTTGCAATAGACCACTAGTAGAGTTTGACTAACACCTGATAGATAGCGAGTAGGGAACCAATCAGATTGCAGTATTCGTGATAGATAGTGACTTGATTTATACTAATAACTATTAGAAACGCCAACCAATCGGAGGCACGCGGTGAATGGTGCTTTTTCGAACAGCTTGAGGTTCGAACAGAGCCACTCTCAAGACCTTCACACATCTTCATTTCCTAGAAAAACTTTAAGTAAATTGTCAAACACGACGAAAGCGCTGACAAGTACGTTTGGGTTTAAGAATACTAAACAGAGTAGTTGCTAATCTTCAAGAAGCGTAAAATTGATGTTGTATAGGCTGCCGACAGAGTTCGAGTCCTTGGCGCCTGCCTTAATTAAACACACGTAGCAGAAAGCAACTTGAATCGCTATTCAATGATTTCTTCGACTTGCGTCCATTTGTAGAGAATGATATACTTACACGGTGGCGCGAACAGATCAAGTTTATCTTCGAGTGCATGGAAAAACTAGATTTTACGGATGATCATAGCGAACGAGTGAAATCTTTTTCCACGAGAACATAAACTTTATAATAGGGAGATTTAGCATCGCGTATACGCAAGCACGCGAACGTGAAATGCGATCACTCAGCAAGATTTTCTTGCGTCTGCCGTTTCACGTTTTCCGTACGTACGTCAAATGTGCAAGGTAGGGGTTTTCGCGCTTGATATTATAACGTGAGATTTTTTTATCTTTTTTCAAGCATAAAAAATGCTTTTAAGTCGTAAAAAAGGTAAAGGGATAGTATGCTAGTTTTCAATCTAATTCGAGTCGCTGGCATGTTTTTGCTCGAAGCTCATGTCAACGTGAAGCTAAAACCAAGAAAACAAGACAAGAATACGGCAAACGTCAGGCGGCAAATTGTCGTTTGCCGTCTGACGTTTACGCGGTGCTAAATCTTACTAATATTGTTGAAAATGAGCTGAAATAAGCTGGAAAAACAAAGAAAAGGCGTCAGTGATTTCGTTAATAGCGAGGATATGGAAAACATGTTACTCGTATCCGGATATAAATTTGTATAAAATCCACCAGTGGCGTATTTTACAATAAAATACTCGTATTTACAAGTATCTATATATTTATAATGGGATATTACACGATGACACGATCATATGAAGCTTATCTTCGAGTAGAAAAACTAGATTTCACGGGTAAAACGTAGTGACGAGAGAAATATTTTCCTTCCAGGAGATGAACTTGATACGTTCGAGCCAGCGTGAAATTTTTTTTTATTTGAAATGATCGATCGAGTATTTGTTTGCGCCGATATGAGCGGGAAAAACGAAGAAATTACGTCAGCGATATCTTCCCTAGTGAGGATATGGAAAATATGTCACTTGTTTCCCAGATGTAGTTTCGTATAAAATCTACGAGTGGCGTATTTTACATTAAAACACTTGTATCTGAATACTGAATACTTTTAAAACACGAGAAAGACGGAAAGATGTAATAAAATGTTGCTCGCTGTTGTGTATCTGTCGTTAACTTATTGGCTTGACTTCGCCGCAATCATAAAGCGAGCTATTTCATCAGTTGGCTTGACGACTAAAAACTAACTGGGTCAGTTTAATTGGCCCTTGATATAATGAAAAAGAATGTTCCGCTATTGAGAGCAGCCATTAATGGAGAGATAGCGGAGAGACTGTGAATGTAGATGAGGTCTATTTGTTTCCAGATTACTTTGTCGTTTTTCTGTAACATTATTTCTTTATATGACCTTCACATAGAGACTACTCATGCAATACAATAATCTGTCATAGGACAAAACAACTAAATTTATTCTCAAGTCATTTACCTTTGTTTTAACTTATAAGTGCAATCAATTTTTACAGTTACCAAGCTATCATAAAATACTGATATTACTCATGAAAGCTGAACGTCTCAATCAGTTAGGTACAGAGCAGGGAGTTAGTTACGATACAAATATACAAAGAGGTAGACAGATAGACGGACAGATATGGATATCTTGTTGAAAGATGAACAAAACTGAGTGAATAGGTGATTAAAAAATTGTTTTGTGGTCCGTTTTGTTCTTTTTTTCTGTTGCTCTGGTAAAGAACTCTGGCAAGCCTAAATTCCTATCAAAAGTTTTTGCTAGACGATTTATTATGAACGATTGGCTATTACGACGCAAACAAACCAGGGAATTTCATTCGATATTGTTTTGAACGACTATCAGCAAATAATCCTGATGTGGTGCAATGATCAACTCATTCTTCTTCGATCTTACTCGCAGGATAGTGAGCCCATTCCTGGGATCGAGGTCACGGACCGCGCCATTCGCCATTGTTGCTAGGTTTTGACATTGTGTTGCTATGAGCAACGTAGTGGAGTTGTCAAGATCCGACCTGATTGGGGCGCCTTCAGCATTCACAACAATTATTCCATGCACTCCTTGAAGTTTGCCAATCCTCTTCAAGGTAGCCTCAACTGACGCCAACTCCGACATTTCGTGTGCCTGCTGCAAAAAAAAATCTTAATATACCATTAACTGATCATAAAACTATAAACCTTTTCTCAAACAACAGACCTGTATGGAATTAATGAACGGTCAATTTCTAATTGCAACTACTAAAACTATCACTGATACTAAAACTTTCAGAAACAAGGGAAAATAAGAGGTCTACATATTAAACGTTTTCAGCTAAAATTGTATAAAATACTTTCACTGCTAGGAGTTAAAAAGGTTTGCAAGCTTTCGGCAATTCATCCTACAGTGGAACCTGGACTTTACGATACTTGATCTAACGATATCCTCGATTTTATGGTAACTTTTCTTTCTCCCGACAAAAATAAAGTAAATGTATAATAAAAGACGTAATCTAACGATATTCGATGCAACGATGTCCAATATATCATCGATTTTATGGTGCCGCAAATCTATATTCTCTTAAGCATTATATAATTTGACCTCGATACAACGATGTAACTGAATTATGCTATCAACAAAGAGAAAAAAACACAGATGATAGCGGAGGCAACAAACACGACTTCAGGAATACTTTTAAAAAATTTGTAAGCCGAATTATTATGAAAGAACACATGCAATGCATTATGTTAATGCATGGCTGATTCAGTGATCAGCCTAAATAGGCCTTATGCATGTTTACGTCAAATACCCCCAAGCCTCGCTTTCGAATCACGAAAGTGCACATGAATATCTTCATAAATCAAATCCCAAAGCGTCATTCATTCGTGAACACGGTTTGCACGTGCAAAATGCTTACACCTATTTCTTGAATACGAGGCTTTGGGGTGAAATTGACTAGTTTGACGTAAACATGCATAAGGCCTATTGCAGTACAGTGAGGCAGTACAGTGTTATGTAATAATTAATTAAACGCAAATGATATATATTAATGTATATTATTAGACAGCTTACAAAAAGTGATAACAAAATAATCAGTCTGACTCGACCTTGATACAACGATAATTTCTGTAACTTCGCCCTCATATCGTACAAT
Organism: Hydrozoanthus sils; assembly: GCA_027575215.2. NCBI lineage: Eukaryota > Metazoa > Cnidaria > Anthozoa > Zoantharia > Hydrozoanthidae > Hydrozoanthus > Hydrozoanthus sils. The sequence goes on along the minus strand of JAOBRD021046913.1, from coordinate 5,993 downwards.
CGAAGGTCTCTTTGCAACGATACCTCGATTTTACGATACTTTTTTTTTCTCCCGAGGCATATCGTAAAATCCAGGTTCCACTGTGTTGCCTTTGTCAGGTACAATGAGTAAAAACTAATTACAACAGTGCAAGTGAAAAGGTGAAATTTACGTAAAATGGATAGAATTAAATAATATACTAAAGACTAAATGATAGAAAGACAAAGTTGTAAAATTAGTGTTTGTTTTAAAAAATGCCGTATTGTCCCGGGAGAGTAAAAAATTATTATCAGCCTGGTCGGTTATGACAGTATGCCGAAATTCTAAGTTTTAGCCATTTCATGCTAACTCCACTTTTTAACCTTCACTGTTGTAATAAGTTTTTTCTCTTTTTATCTGACGAAGGCAATGGATCACTTAATTTGCCCAAAGCTTGTAAACCCTTTTAACTTTTATTATAGTGAACATTTTATAAATATTTTTATGATGGATCGATACACTGATAACGATGGATCCTAAAGCTGTCAAATACGCTACAGGGAATCTAGTCCTTAAAATAATGCCATGTTGCAATAAAACATTTTATGCTGGTATTAAATAAAGCTTTGAGGCAATAGTAATAAATTATAAGAGCTCGTGCGATTACTCTAATTTGTTATCAAAACTCTCAAGTCTTAATGTTTTTATTGTTCAGACCTCCACAAAATAGTGGTAAAAACTTTTTCATCTCATGTCTGTCATTAGCCTTGAAAACTTAACTCAGCTTTATATTACCGTCTATTCTGACTGCACTGAGCTCTTCCGCCGGTTCTACCCAGAACTCCCACGGCGACATGCAATATGTCAAGCGTAAGCAGGTTCTTTATTTCCAAAGTGTTTTAGCACTGCGACTGTGTATAATTCATGAATTCGGCTACATGCAATATGTCAAGCGTAAACAGGTTCTTTATTTCCAAAGTGTTTTAGCACTGCGACTGTGTATAATTCATGAACTATTTAGAGCCCTAGCTACTAAAACACTGTTTCAAATGAAATACGCCTTAGTAATTGCTAAAGACTTCTTTCATATTTACATGATATCCTAATAAAGTTGAAATTGAAGTTGAAGTTACTTTTTGCCTCCTTCAAGTTTTTAACACCTTAATATGTTTTCATTGCTGCAAAGACTTAATATTCAGTGTTGTTTTCCGTCTTTCTCTTCCGTTAGCGTTTAAACCATTTTAATCATAATTAAAAACTTTCCCTCGAAAAGTTTTAGACAACAGACGGCTTCAGGAAAAGGGCACGCTTGGCAAAAAACTTGCAAGCCACATAAGAAAGACGTATTTAAGTTACACATACTAGAAATTTTGTTGTTAATTCTCAGTATTGCCAGTTATTAATAAAAAGTCTTGCAATTTCATAATTTCGTTCATATTTGCTACTTTAAAAAGTTTTAATCAACCTGTAAACTATTATAAATTTTTACCAACTGGTTGCCTGTTGTTTGTGAAATAGAGCCGTCACGAAAATTATATTATGTAGATTCGTATAGAGTCGCTGCTTTGTTATATTATGTAGATTCGTATAGAGTCGCTGCTGGTCACACAAAAATTCTTTGAACAGAAGGATATTCCGACGTGGATATTAATTAAACCGTCTCAAATTTTTGAAATCTCGTCAATAGGAGTTCTGTGCTCCATAGCTTTAATAAATTAAAACAACTATTGTCTCTTATAGTTGTTTATTTTAATTCCAATATATAAGTATTAAATAGCCCTATAACAATCTCTTATTTCTAAAACATATTTGTTGTTGTATCCCTTCTCATGAGCTAAACTGTTTCCTTTGGTGTGCATGCACCATTTTCACCTACGCGCAGATGGCTGGTACAAACAGCATCTCTTTCTAATATAATTACCATAAATCATATTTCGCTTATCTCGTAGCGTATGTTCAGAAACATTCAATTATTTGAAGTTATCTAATATAATTTACTGAAACTCGCGAGGAAACGTACATTAAAGTACTTTAGAGACATTTGCTTTCAATATGAATGTCTTCTTGTGGTCGGGTTACCCAACGGAAGAAGTAACCAATGCACTAGTACTCAATAAAAAGATTATGTTTTTTCAAAAACATTAAATCCAACCAAATTCAGGATTTTCACAAGATATTGCAACTGAAAAAGTACCAAAGAATAACTGTTCATCAAGATTATCAAATAGCATGCACTATGCTTGTGTCCATGGTAACTTCGATTTCCGTGTTCCTCCTTGGAAACTAAATTAACGGCGTATTTGTTTCCGACAGCGGCTATCAGTGCACTGCATTTGTCCTTGGGCGATTGGACTTCAAATACACAAACCATTGTCGAAATTTGTCTGAAAATCTCAACAAATAAAAAAAAATTGCCTCCTTTTGTTAAAATTCCAGCTCAAGCACGAGATACAGGGGCCGTTAAGAGTTTTGTAAACTTGGGTAATCTGGTAATAATATGTAGATAAAACTTGTTTATCACAATTTGTCACCTTCGGGTCGGTTTTAGCTTCAGTTTCATTAAACTGGGGAAACGTCAACTATCTTAAAACATGTCTGCATCACCGTCCTAAAATTGCAGGTAGGAATACACTGCTCGAGAGTGGGCTTGCAAGTGGAAACGAATTAATCCGAGTTTCGCCGATGTACAAAGAAAATTTGAAGGCACTAGATTTGAGAAAATGCAGTAAAACAAATAAAGGAAAATGGTTAGGGTTCTAAGTGACTTTGTTTTATTTGATTTTTGTGCTTACCAGCAAAGGTGTTTAATTGTCTCCGTTAGCTTGGTCTTAAGTATATTATACAGCCAATATAAATCCAACAAAAACAAAAAGCCTATTAATGAACTGTTGATTATTCATAACAACTTCGTTTGAGTATGGTGTTAGAGCATACCGAGTTAGATTTAAAATCATGCATCTTGCACTATTGTTTATATATCAACTGAGAAAGAATTAAGTGAGGCGACAAATTCGCCGATCGACAAACAGCCAAAGGGTACAATTTTTTTCTTGATTCAAGAGCTTTCAATTCTTTTCAGTTCCAACTAAAATCGGCTTTAGCGGAGAGTTTTAACAAACAGAGTTTACTGAAAGCTAGAAGTTGTTCTTGCTAAGTTGCTAAAGAAACTTACATTATGTTTATTTCTGCCCCATTTAAGTTTTTCCGGCAATAATCTAAGATATTTGTTTACGACGAGATGATATTATGAGAAAAGATAGCTACGTTAGTAAACAAACAATCTCATTGATGTTTTTAGAAGGAAGTCAAAGGGTCTTGTTTCTTCGTTATATTGCTACAACTAGCGCTTTCGACAACTGAATTGATTATTAGTAGGGTTGATTCTACATACCTGTATTAACGTATCTCTTCCTAAGGAGTAAGGGTTTACTTTTAGGTTAAGATTCCGGCAGCGTTCTGTTCTTCATGCGTACAGTAACAGGCTAGCAACAAACCACTCCACCACACAATGGTGTCGCTTTCATTATCATTGTGCCGTTAGCGATCCATCGTCATGGGGATGAAAAGGAGACTTAAAACAAAAAAGAATAATCGCAATGAAACAAAAGCTTTGTCGTTTTTTTAAAAGCAAAACCAAATTGAGGTGGCACGTTATCAACCGTCACCACTGGTGCAAATTGGTACGAGAAGCAATTGTGAGTTTCCAAAAGTTTGACATTTGCGACTTAGAAGGGAAAATTATTTTCATCTAGAGTTTTTGGTTAAATTATAAATTATGCGGCTTAAGAAGAGAAAATTAATGAGGAAATACTGAAGGTTGTTCATTTACACCTGTTTAAAGTTTGGTGAATTTAAACCACCAGTTCTTACACTGCACATTATATGTTTGCTCAACTTTTGCCAAACGGCACGACAGAACACGGCTACACATTAAGCGCGCCCTAAAAGCTGGTGTTAGTACTCTCGGCATTTTTTCCAGTAAATTATCTCGCAACGACCCTGAAAAACAACTTGTAAAGGAGGTTTTACATGGCACAATTTATCCTTCGGCAACTTGAAATTTAAAACTAAAAACATTGCAATTTTACTTTCGACAACTTTTTCTGCAACTTGTCTTGCAACAATTTTAGGCATTGTATTTGCTTGTTTGCTACGGGTTATATCTGGAAATGTTTCATTACAAAGATCGTTCAACTTTCTCGCCGCAACTGGAGTTGTACTAGCCTGCAACCGGCTCTCCTGAAACTTTAGGGAGTGAGCCCTCTTCCCATTCCCCTTGCGGCTAGCCGCCGGGCTCGCTTTCCAACGCTTCAGGAATTGGCTTGTAGGCTGCAATGGTACAAAATTCACAACAAAAAGATCAGAAGCTTCGAGTTTTCGTTTAATCAGACTTAAAGGAACGTACGCACTGGAAGGGTTTTTATACTTTGTTCATTATCTACAGCGGACATTTTAAAGGTTACGTCAAGAGTTGTGTTTAAAATATTTATTTCTCAAAGCTTGCAAAAAAAGCAAATCTAAATAGACTGTTTTTCATAAAACAGAAAAGAAGTCAAGCATTTATACCTTTGGACAGCTCTTCAGTACAGATTTCTGGCGCGCTGTTCTTGAAACTGAAAAATAAGTGTCTTTGTAATTCTCATAACTTTAGAGTTGAAGTGTAAATACAGTCGACAGTTTAAAATTTTTTTCCATACATCTGTACTATGTTTTCGTTGTATAATGCCACCGTTGTTGAAAAACAGTCTTAGCAATCAAAGTTTTCTTTTCGTAAATCAGCTGATTTAATGAAACTTAATTTAATAAAAGTCCGAAATACAGCAATATCCATTAAAATAACAAGGTGATTCGTTGCCTCGGTTACTCAGAACAACCCCTTTATTATTTGGACCTTATTTTTGTAAACTTTGAACGCTATGTGCTGTGAATTGCCGTTTGTTGAATGTCTGGTACTGTTTTAATTCCGTTTACAATGTGGTCTTATTATTTGAAGAGTAGCGACCACAATAGTACAGGAAACTCCAAAGTATGCATACAGCATAACTTGCATACGTTACTAACGCGTATCATAGATACAATTCATCTTAATATGTTCAATTTTTTACATATTTTGTCAGAGCCAAGATAAATAATTCAGGATGTGTTCCTTAAACACAGTTTAACTAATCTATTATTAATGTTAAAAAACGTTTTATAACGAACCAGCTAAACTCAGAGTTGAATTTTGAGCTTCAATTATAACGTATAATACATACTAACATTTTATTTTACAACCATTTTACATTTGTAGGAACTATAGCCTTTCTTTAAGTTGTAGTAAACCTTATTGATAGTTACAAAATCGCTTTGCTAAGATTTTAACACTTGCTCTGTCATTCCTAAGAGAAGGGCTTAGTGCTTAAGTTTATATGTATGTTTTCAGATTTTACAGAAAAAGATATTAACCATAAACAAAATCCCAAAATAGAAAAGTTTATCATTTCGTGTAATTTTTATTCAGTAACGACGGGATTAACACAAAAGTTATAAATTATTCAGTGATGTTTTGTTTTCTTTTAACGGTTATAAGATATGTGTTTTCTTATAACACGCTTATGATTTCTGTTACGCACAGAAAATTTCTTGCTTCGGAAAATGTATCATTTTTAAAATGAGCTTTCTCTTGGTAAGTTCACTGTTATACCATGCATCAATAGAAAACGCTCAATATTCTATTGTTGATTTTATTAAATTATTGATTTGTTCTTCTGACAGTGCTTTTTTTTGTTGAAATTATCGCTTGGACTTGAAGTTCTCGATAAAGGTGAGTCTTTACCGATTAATACGTGACAAACAGCAGATTCAATCAAATTTCATATAGGTATTCGTAATGTTGCTAAGCTTATCTGTTTTAAGAGCGACTTTGCGGTAGGATCGACTACGGCGCACAACTCGAGAAAATTCGATTTTTCAAAAACAACACCAAAATGAAGGCTTAGGGGCACTATTCATAAAAATATAATTTTAAGTTCGATCAGTCGAATATTTTTTTCGCG
>JAOBRD021046803.1:0-11531 GCA_027575215.2 Hydrozoanthus sils | reverse complement strand
TATATATATAGGGTCTGCTTTGTAAAACTGTTCAAGGATTCGAGAAAATGTCTCGAGTGCATTCTGCCATTCTGAAGGAAAGTAATTAATTCGGTCTTATAATTTTCTAAAAGAAAAGTAGTAGCAGTAAATTTTGTCTTCGAACTTGTCATTTGGTCTTAATTCTTAATAAAAAGTTCAAATATAGATAGAAACAAAAATTTTAAATGAATTATGCTTCAATTGAGAACCTGCATCATGTTTTTGTAAAAGTAAGGTACATTGAATGTTATGAAATATTTATATTAACGCAAATATTTGTTCACTCATGCATCGGAGACAATTGCATAATATACAAAACGTTATTGCTTTCCTGAGAATAGTAATTCACTTAACCATTACGATAAAAAAATTTTGCCTTCTTTCCATGATTCACCATTTGGAAGGCTGCCTAATAGCTTCTTGAAACTGGTTGCATCTCTGCACGAGTCCTGCTGAATTTATTCCCTTGGTGTTTTTAATACAAGATCCGTTACGCCTACAAATTTATTGCGTCTGCCTACAAAGTGTTTGTCAAACGCTTGGAATTTCCAATTTTAACTCTCTTTATTTTTTCAAGTTGTTCAGGTATAAGGTAGGTTGCCAGATTTATTTCCTGCTACACCCCCAAACCAACATCACGAATTTTCGTAATGATTATGACAGGTGTAGCTCATTTTAGTTTCTACTGAAGCCTAAATTAACCATGACTGATAGAGCCTTTGTTTGATAATCTCGAGTGTTAAAGCTCTTCTCTTTGTTTACAGAGCAAAGCAGTTACACAAGACATATGTGAAAATCGATTTAGATATTGTTTCCATTCTGATGTTCGCAAAATTTAAATAGGGATCTAACATATTTCTTAAACAATGGTGCATCAACGTTTTTCAAAGTCAGCTGTGAATTATTAATATTTTGCAAATTTCAAATTATACGGCACAGTTGCACACAAAACTAAGAAGTTTCTATTGTTTAAACAAAGCAAAGGAAACATATCTGTGTATTGAAATATTCATAGGACAAAAAGATGTATGTTTAAGATGCTAAACCTACATTAAGTATGTCTTTTTAAAAAGGTTTGAAAGGGGCGTTTTTATATTGCAGGAGCGAATCCACTTTCGTTTGTTCCAGAACGAAACCATTATGAAGTTGCAATCATAGTCTTGCCGAGAACAACAAAACGACAAGAACGGAAAAAACGGTCACTAATCAGTTCTTATAATAGTTTGGAAAACGATTTGAAAGTCTATCCCTCGATCTAACTGCCTGTCTGACGTCATCTTTCTATCTATCTATATATTATTTATAAATCTATCTGACTTATAGTTATCAGTCTTTCTGTCTGTCAACTTAATTTAAAGGTATATGAGAAAGGTAAATACACAGTAGAATATATATGTTGACCAACCTCTATGGATGGCTTTTCACCGAACTTTAATGGTTTCTAACGCGTGAAAGCGAATGGAAGACGATTTAAGTAAACTTGTAAGTTTAATCATAAACTTTATTTGTTGTGTTAATAACATTTTCAACTACTTTCGCTTTTAAGGTTTCCGCGCTATCGTTGCAACTAGAAGATCCACTGGAGAGGTTGATACAGAAGTGACCAAATAAGGGCCTTACCGCTTTGCAAGTCTCCAGAAAACTTTTTCATAGCAAATCTTTCTTGTCTTCTCAAAAACAACATCAGTTCCATGGAATGCAATTCTTTAAATTCAAGGAATGGTTCATTTATTCCAAACGGTACACAAACGAATACTCAAGATCTGAGTTTGGCCAATAACCCGCTTCTTTTGTCCTTGATCATGATCTCTATCATAATATTGTTGTTAAATGGAACCGTCTTCATTGTATTTTTTCGCCAAGCACGACTCAGGACTTCCACAAACTGGATTCTTATTAGTCTCGCGGCAACAGATTTCAGTGTTGGACTTTCCGCACCTCTTTTGGTCACGTGCCAACTAATGAAATTGCCAGCGCGTAGACCTTATTGCCTCGCGTCAGTCTGTTTGGTCCGCACATTTGCTGTATCAACCATTTGCCATATCACTTTGGCAACAGCTGAGAAGTACATGGCGATTCTCCACCCATTTAGGCACATTACTTCACGCAAAAGAGTGGTATTCTGTACGCTGACCTCAATTTGGATGTTTGCCGCGTTTGTGGCTTTCATCCCTCTCTCGTGGCTGCTACCGCTGAATGAGGAGACGATAGAAACGGCCCTTCCCAAACAGAGAGTGTATAACTTGGTAGTTATACCTTTAGTTTTACTAATTCCGTACGTGTTTATCATATACATGTTTGCCAAGATTTTTATCAAAGCATCAAATTCGCTCCTGAGCAGACGAAACAATCACGACAACGTTAGAGAGTAAGTACATTTAGCATTGAAATTAGCTACACTCGTGCATAATTTTTTTCACTTGACTCATGAAAACGTGTGCAAATGTAACAGTTTCTGCCTAAAATTCACTGCAATACAATAAACCTTAAAGTGCTGTTAAAGGGAAATCTTCAAATTAGTTTGAAACCTCTTGGTCTGAAATTAAGTTTAAATTCAAGTTTAACCCATATATTTTCCGCTTAGACAATTGTTACCGGTTTCTAACTAAAAGAGACAAAATGCATATAAGATTTTAGCGCCAGAGCAGCGAAATTTTTAAGGTCATTAAATAGCTGTGATGTCACATGTTTATAAAGGCGGGAGATCAATCTTATTCACTTGATAAAGTTTGCGTGGCTGGTGACCAAGTTTGAGCAAAAAACTCACTAGTTCGTAGTATAGAGATGTTTGGAGAGTCTTTTCAAACCATGTGACGTCACAAAAATTACCGTCGTATGTTTTGAACTTTATTCGCACTGAATGCACTGTTTTGAAAGTTTATTTCGGGGATTGAAAAGTGGCATTTTTATCCATTTACAGTGGAATAGAAGTGTTGTAAAAGCCTTTAGAATTATAAGACAATAGGAGCACTTTCAGTTCGAAATCCTTTTAACCCATACAGAAGTATATCTTAAATATATACCTACATAACTTCAAGTTTAGCAGAAACCGAATCCAGAGGAGAGGTCAGCCCACAATAGTTCTAAGCCATAGAGGGGTTGGGAAGAAGGCAAGATTTCGAGCAATCCCCTTTTTCGTTTTCAACTTTTAGCCAAAAGGGTTCTTAACAGTTATTGTCTTTCGAAACACATTTAATTTTCGATGCGTTTAAATTTACCAGCCCCCATTAGATTTTGCCAAAACAAAGTCGAAAGTTATTGACGTATTTTCGCTTTAAGGTGAAATATAGTATCGAAAACGTCAACAAGATTAACAGAGACAACGACATTAACGTTGATTTTGACAAGGACACCAACAATTAACAATAACAACGATAGTGACAACGACAATAACAATGACATTAACAGCGACACTAGCAATAAAGACAACGAAAATAACAATGGAACTTAAAACGACATTAACATTGACAATGACACTAACAAAATACATTGACAACGATAATAACAATGACAACAACAAAGATAGACAAAGACACTAACGTTGATATTGACAACGACACTAAAAAAAGAATGATAGTGTCAATGATAACGACAGTAACAAAGACAATGGCACTAACATTAACATTAACAACAATACTAGCAATAATTACAACCACAAAAACAATGGAATTGACAACGACATAGACAATGACGACAATAACAATAACGACGGCATTAACAATGACATTGGCAACGACAATAACAATGAAAACAACATAACAACGGCATTGACACTAACAATGTCATTGACAACGACAATAACAATGATAATGTCAATGATAACGGCGATAACAATAACGACGGCATTAACAATAACATCGACAACGATAATAACAATAAAAATGACAATAACAGTGACATTGAAACTAACAATGTCATTGCCAACGACAATGATGTCAATGATATATAACAACAATAACAATGACAACATTAATGTTGACATTGGCGATGACATTAGCATTGGTGTTGTGAAAACAACAATAAAATTGACTGAATAATAACGACAACAGTGACATTGACAAAGGCAGTAGTGACTATCGAAAAAGCATAGATAAATGTCGTTGTTAGACAAAATCTGCAAGTGACCTTAATCAAGGAACGTTCTATTTCTCCAGCGTTACTCCAGGGGGCAACATGAGAAGTTGCTGCTCTAGTCGGTGGTACTCTCTCATCCAATACGGACAAAGACCCTTGTTGATTTTCGTTGCCATGGCAGCCTTGTTCGCAGTTTGCTGGTTCCCATACTTTGCTCTTGGTTTGTATTATAACTTCAACTTGCCTTTACCACCTAAAGCTGTAACTGACCTGTTCATGGCCATTCGCTATATCACGTCCATTGTTCACCCTCTTCTGTATACGATCATGAAGCGAGATTTTACAGCAGCTATGAGGGTTAGCTATTGCTCGACCCAGCCTCTACAGTCAATAACAGCTTTAGAGACCGTCCGTAAACATACAAGAGTCGTAGAAGGTCGACGAAGTACTCTGTTACTTGCACCATCAAGTCCCCAGATTACCTTCTCTCCACGAGAAAATTTTTCTTGCAACAATCAGACATTTGCAAGAACTCAGGTTTGCGAGGGAAAATCTGCATGAGGGAGCTACAATCTGATTTTCCAACTTGGCACATATATATGTGATACCATGTTCATGTTCAAAAAATTTTAGTCAGTTGAAGTTGTTTTGTTTATTTTGAAAAGGTTATCATTCTTTCAGAAAAAATGCAACAGACAACACCAAAAATGCATTAATACGGAAACCAGAGGGCTGGCGAAAGAGGGGTCGCCCACATGGTGCAGAACAGCAGAAACGGAAAGAAACAAACTGGGTAGGAGATCGTAGAGAAATGCAGAACTCGTAGCAAAAGGTTGCAAAAATTGGCCAAGGATGGTAGACACAGCCTCATCTACCACGTAGGCACGAAGAAACTTTGAATGACTGATTCCATTCTTAAGTAACAAATATTTTCGAAGTCTCAAATTGTGGAAAAATAACGAACCAAATGTTAACTTCATAAATCTTAAAAGTTATTGGTATGTTGATTAAATATAAATTTTTAAAGTTTGAAAAACCTAAACGTTTTCGACTTAAAAGTCATCTCTACAGTTACCCAAACTAGCTAAAAATATGAGGCTGTAGTTATTTTGTCAACTCGAAGACATTCGAGATTCTTCATCGAAGAGGGGGGGGGAAGGTGGACTTTTTCGTAACACTCCAAGTTTGAAACTCTGCAACTTTTAGATAATTTAATAAAACACCACCAAGTTTTTGGACTTTTCCTAAAATTTATTTAGCAATGTACATATTGGTATTAGTGACTTGGAGTCAAGAAATTGTGAGTTGGCATGGTAACAAAACTTTTGTTGACAATTCTTTCAAATTTTTCCATTTCGTAGTTTCTTGTTCGATTTTTTTGTAGGTCTTAGTATTTTTCCCCATTGGTATGTAAATCACATTTAGTTATGATCAATTTTTTTCTAATGACGTTAAATGTGACATCACTTGAAACTATGGTGTCGTCCATGTAATTTTTTTTTTCACATTATGTTTACTTGAGAGCAATTTGTGTGGTGTTTTAACATTTTTTAGAAAGAACAGTGAAAATTGACTTTTGACTGAGTCAAAATAACGAAAAGTTGTGTTCTCGAAAGCTACAATAGCACCAGGTTACTAAAGGCATTGACAACACTTTTTGATCTTTTCATTTTTGATCAAATCGGTAAAAAAGAAAAAAGACCAATGGCTCAGCTGGCTTTATTATTGCTGTAGTTTCTTTGTTTGTGTTAACTTGCATTAAAAATCAATAACTTAAAAGCCTTAATTCAAAAAGCCAAAGAAAAAACCAAAACATGTAAATAATGTGATTTTTATATGGTGTGACGTTGTGACGTCATTAGGACAACTTACAAAACAGTAATTAGTTTAATGAAAAAAGCTAGAAATTATCTGTAGCAGTGTTTGGTAGAACAATGCTCATAACTGTTCGTATAAAATAAAACTGCTCCTTCTGAGTAACTGTTTTATTCGGGTATACAGTAAACGCGCTATCCCCCACTGTCTCTATTAAACCCCCCGTCTAGAGCCCCAACTTACAAAAAAGCCCCTCCCCGCCGACATAATCACAATAGGGCATTTTGTGCCACAAATATAGCTTATCAACAGTTTATCTGTGGTAGTTTTTGAAAAGTGAGCTTTTTGTAACACCAGAGTGAACACAGATATACTAGTTGCTAATCAATTGGATGCTGGTGTACTTCATAGATACATGTTTACCTTTGTTCGTACAAGGTTGCAGTGCATGAATAATTGCTAAAATTAATAAAGGAAAGTAAGGGAGAACAATATCAAAAGGCGACTGGCATATCCTTTCTAAAATGGACTGTCCAAGGAACGCCCTTTTTTATCTAATTCTAATTATTTTTTTTAAATTTTATATGTGTACATGTAAGTATCTTTGCATGAAGATGTGATACATATATGTATGTAAGTAGGTAGGTAGGTAGGTAGGTATGCATCTACTAATATGTATAATTACCTATCGGCGTTAAAACAAGAGTCTGGTATAATTCTTAGGTTTGAAAAACGCGAAACTATTAGACTGTTTGCAGTTTAGATGCTCAGACGAAGGGCTAACGCTCGAAACGTCAGCTTTTTCCATCACCTCACGGCGACGATAATTTATTTGTCATATGATACTTCATGTTTGCAGTTTAATTTGTTCAGCAAATATGCGTATTGAGCAAGAATTTAAGACATAATGATTGTCCTTATACGCACGCGCATTACTTAACTGTATATCACGTTCAGCCCAACATGGGGCGGCTTTAATAGCGCCGAACCGCTAGCTCATCCAGGGAAAAATGTCAACTATTTAGGTTTATTAAATTTTTAGGGTGATTTTCAAAGCGAGAGGTAGTTTTAAGGGTGGGAAGGTTTTGTGCCTTGGTATTTTTAGAGGAATTTGGGGACTTTTTCAACGATCATTCCCTACCTCTTAACCTTTTAACAGGATATGCAGCACCCCTCCCCTCCCCTCCCCCCCTCCCCTTCCCCTGGCACTTCGCCTAACGGGACATTTCTTCGTATGTTTAACTAAGTTCTACCCATGGAGGCATCCTGCACTCTACCTTAGACAACTCTCAGCCAAATGTTATTAGTTATTGGATGGTAAAAGGTCTCAAATACAACTTGTTTTACTTTACCAGCTAAAGTTTGAGTCAACAATCTTCTGAAGTACTCTAAAAATAATTTTGTTTCAAGCACGTATTTTGCGGAACATTATAATTAGTCCTATCAGTTGGCATCAGAAGTTATAGTTTTTATGTTTCTTTTACTAACAGAAGATGTCAAAATATGACACTTGAGATAACAAAAATTTGAGAAAAAGCAGCAAAATAACGTTTCCGTTTGTTGATAAAGAAAGCAACGCGACAGCACTGGTTTTCAAGCAACGAAAAATCAGACCCGTCAAAATCCTGATCAACCATGTTCTAGACTAGAAATGGCTTGATTTTGATACCCTGTTCTGAACTAGAAACGTTTCGATTTCGATACCCTGTTTTAAACTAGAATTGATTCTATTTTGATGCCCTGCATGTTATAAACTAAAAATGACTCGATTTAGATGCCCTGAACATTCTAAACTAGAAACGTTTCGGTTTTGATACCCTGTTTTAATAAAACTTGATTTGATTCGATTTTGATGCGCTGTTTTAAACTAGATTTGATTCGTTTTTGATACCCTGTTTTAAACTAGATTTGATTCGCTTACGATACCCTGTTTTAAACTAGATTTGATTTGGTTTTGATACCCTGTTTTAAACTAATGTTGATTCAATTTTGATGCGCTGTTCTAGACTAGAAATGACTCGATTTAGATGCCCTCTTATAAACTAGAAACGTTTCGATTTTGATACCCTGTTTTAAACAAGCAAGCCAAATTCCGGGAATTTCGAGTTGTATGCAACAAACACTGATTGATCCAAATCCTGGAGCAACTTGTTTCTTTTTTCCAAATTTCAGTTAATTAAACAAGCATGATCACTGCTTTCATTTAAAATTTTTATTGAGTTTTTGACATTCTGAAGAGTGGTATTTTTATCACATTCCCCTGTTATGAAGTCATGACCCTTTTAAGTCAGTTTAATTTACTCTTGGTTGGTAAGGCGCCAGTCTGTCGTGCGGGAGGCCCAGGTTCGACTTCACTCAGAGTCTTAAAATAACAGAGGAAAAGGTGCTGTCTTTGCTCTAACATCTGCAAACGGTTAGACCCTTGCGTCTTCTCGAATAAGGACGTTAAACCTTAGGTCCCGGGTGGAAGACCTCAAAGGGGACCTCGAGTCCTATTGCTTGTTCTCCTGTGACTCCTTCAGTCTAAATGTTATAAATAACAAAAGGAAAAAAAAAGGAAAAAAAAAGAAAGAAATTGAGACGACATGTAGTCTTGCTGTCCACGTGTCACATGAAACAGATAAAGAAACGATAACAAATGAATTTTACATAAAGGTGACCGTCTGGGAATCAGGAAAAAAGTACAAGTATATCAAAACTCAGTCGACCAAATTCTCAACTCGAGAGAACTGTTGCCTCATATGTAAAACAATTGGTAAAAATTGCAAAACTTGAAACCATTGATTCCAGATAAAAATTTCCGCGGTTTAAACTCAGGATCAGTTTGAAAACAGTATCCCAAACAGCGGCACATACCAGTACGGCCATTCTCCCTTTCCCCGACACTAGGATTTTCTGACACCGCTCGGAGACAAACAGGAACAGATCTTAGCTTTATTCATAAAACTAAAAGAAACAAATTTAGGAAATCTTTGATATTGGAAACTGTTTTCTAAAAACAAATTATTTACAAGCAAAACTTTGAAAGAAACCAACAGTACCACTCCCTTTAAGTGTTAATGTAGGCCTACTGTAGCTATCTATAGAATTTTTGGTAAGTGACTATCTTATCGTACCGGTATGCATGACCTAACGTATCACGTGCACTATCACCATGTGTTGGTTTTCGTTGACCTCGACACGAAGACGAAAAAACAGCGTCAAGATTGGCAACATTTAAATGGCGTACCTAGCACTTACATTTTTCAAAACTGTAGTTCTTCTTTGTTTTGCAATGATTGGTGCAAAAGATTCACGAAGAAAACTAATGATTGTCCGGGGCTCGCAGGCTATGACCGATGAACTTGATCTACCAGACTCACTTTGTCGAAGAACGAGCTCCAACGCCCGCGCACAGCATCCTTGCTACAGAATGGAAGCAGTCGATAAGTCGCATTTGAGAAATTGCTACTGTTACTGCCCCGATCGAGAAGGCACGTTCTATGAACGAGAATGGAAGTGCTTAGGCAATCGTGAAACCCGTAGCAGGGAAGGTAAGTTAATTATTAAGTGACATCTCTGTTGTATGATAAACATAGTGACAATAGCAGATTTGTTGATAGGTTGGTCAGTTGAGAACAAGACAGTAAATACCTTTGTTTTTTCAACAGTTTTTTTAGCCTAAATAGGTTCATATTGAAATAGTAGTTAGTGGGATTTTAGGCTGCTTAGGTTCTTTAATAATAAGTTCTTAATTTCGTGATGGGCACCTGCGGTTAGTACAGATAGCTACTACAGACTATATGTGTCTTGCAATACGTTGCTGTATTTAAAAATAATTTTCTAGATCACAATTTAGGCGATAACCATACAGTAAATTTGTCTTTAAGAGTGCTACCGCGCATATCTTTCAAGTTTACATATGATTATCTTAAAGAACAGAAAGTTAAAGTCAAATCATTTCATTTTTTTCTTAATTATTTAATGAAACCCTGACTATTTTTAGTCTTCTGGGTATTTTTTATCTATGCCTTCATTAATTTATATTAAATAAGAACCTATTGAAAATTTTAGGCTAAATAGTTTCTTATGAAATTCCAAGGGTGCTACTTACGTACTTTAGCCCAGCAGGTTCCTAACTTTTAGATTTTTCTTTACTGTTTACGCCGGTACCAAACCTAGTATATGGAAAAAATGATTTCGGCCCTGCAAACAAATCATATACATTCTATAGTTGTCATTTACCAAAAATATGTAAAAGACTAAAGTCTAGCAATTGGCAACTTTCAGGTTGCAAATATCTGTTTCAGCAAGAGACCTCGTCCGACCCAGTGAGAGTACTATCTGAGCGGTATGATGAAGAATTTGTCGATTTTCCATCCTCACAAGTATGTCGCTTTTTTACATCGAAAACATTGAAAGTTTACCAGTACATGGAATGTAACGGGACCTGGAGACATATGACTTCTGCTAAGGTTTGGTATCCATTTGTCCTTAGTGGAACTAATTGGTCGAAACGTCTCAGTATAAAGGTAATATTCTTTGACACCTTCTTTGATATTTTTTTTTATCTAAAAAACTAATATAGTTATCAAATCAGAAAACTCGGTTGAGACACAAACATGAATGGTACAGCAAAATGTCTGCACAGGTTACTAACCATTATTTATATGTTTCAACTCATTGCCAATCAAAACTAGCATTATTTTTGTAATTGTCAAAATAGAGGGCGAACAGTGTTTCTTGGGAGTGTCAAACTGATTTCGTGTTTCTTATCAAAGGTCGCCGGGAATTAAAAGGGCGGATTATTTTCAAAAATTTGAAAAGCACGTGCATGCACCCGACAAATAGAAACTTAAGCCATTTCCCCAACTACAAAGTCGTGTGCAAGGACAGCTGTCAACCAGGACTAAATAAAATTTTACCGGCGAATGCCGAAAGCAAAAAAATTTGTTTTGCATTACACCCCAATTAATTTTCGTCGAGCAGCCGCGGAGCCTCGCTAGAGGAGGCAGCACTGAAAACTCTATAAGAAAGGAAGATCGAAGCTTTCATCATAATCTATCACCTTAGACGAACAATTCGCATCCAAGCAAGAACTTTCTCTGCTTTTCGATATACTAAAACTTTTAAAATTGTGAAATAGGGTTCCTAGAATTTGTAGAAAACCAAAGATTTTAGCACGGTTAACAATGCAATTTCAATGCGCGCTCTGCGACTCTGCTTATATTTTTGACGGCAACGAAATTCGGAGAGATGCAGTTTTTGAAAAGTGCTGATTACAACCACCAGAGGAACACAGAGGAACTAGTAACTATTAAACGTGTTTGGTAACCGGACTTCATCTTATGTTCTGTCTTTAGCTACTGACGATTATTAAATACGCATCCCCTCTCCAATAAGTCCCCCGTCTGGAAGGTCTAACAATGAATAAAGGCCTTCAGCGGCTTAATAGCGCGCTTAAGTCATTAACATGTGATATGATAACAGCTCATTCAGTTATACCTCAGAAGAAGGTCTTCAAAATCGGAAACGTTTAATTTTATTGATCACAAATTGTGTTTTACAAAATCAACTGAAAAAAAATTGCTGAGTTGCTGAGTTGATAATCATGCAAGTTTCTCAGAGTTGTAGTCATAATT
>JAOBRD021046695.1:0-11531 GCA_027575215.2 Hydrozoanthus sils | reverse complement strand
TTCTATAGTTTTTTAACTGAGAAAGGACAACACTGCTTGGCTTCGCTTATCCGAGATAAGAAAAAAAAGGAAACATGGTTGCAGTAAAATTCCCCTGTTCGTTTACCGGCCAGGGACAGACCACCTCGACAAATTGGGTTGTTATTTCCTTGATTGTGCAGGCTGTTACCTTGAAAATTTATATATAAAATAAACGTGTTTGTAGTAGCAGCTAATAAGAATGGTGTTAAGCACTTGGCGTTATGCCTTGCTGAGAAGCTTAGCATTTTGAAATGTAACACTTAGTGAAGCACCTCTAAAAGAATAAACGATTCCTCGCCAAATGCTTGGGTTAAAAACAAAATTAAGTATTGCTAAAATTAAACTCTTCTTAACCTTCATTTTCACTTGGTGGGCTTTAGTCTGATGCCCCTAGTAGATTCGTGAATCTACAAAGCTTGATCTTTATTGAAGTAAGCACTGAGCAGAAAGCATTCTATTAACCAGGTCTAATCACGTGGCCTGACCATTTAAAGTGCCTATGAAGAGAAATATTTGGTGTAGATTTTTGTAACGCAATGGATAGACCTTGCTAAATGAGGAGTAGCGGTGAAAAAGTTCTGTCAATTTTTTTATGTTTCTGGAGATCTTAACATTTAATGTTTTCAACTGATGACGTCACAAGGTTAGAAGGCAAAATTTCATCTTTTTGAAATCGCTGCAAATCCATAACCTTGGGTAAATTTTAGCCAAACTTAGATGGATGATTTATCTTGAGGTTTTCTTCAGATTTGTCACCAATTTTCGTTGTTATAGCAACAAACTGGGTTCTAGGCTTCAAATCAGAATTTCTTAGTTAATGAGGTTTTTTCGTCAAACCAGAAGTTGTGCAACAAATTACAACAAAATTTCTAATTGTCCTACTTTGTCAAAGAAAAAAACAATGATTTGGCTTAATTGCCTCGGTGAAAGTTCTTGGAACAGCAGAAAATTAGCTTTTTTACAAATGGGGGCCTTGAACCGAGTTTGTTGCCATGACGATGAAAATTTGTTACGATTCTGATGAAAACATTAAGATACACCATCAGTCCCAGTTTGGCTCAAATTCACCCGAAGGTTATGGATTTGCAGCAGATTTCAAAATATTTAAACTTTGCCTTCTAACCTTGTGACGTCGACAGTTCAAAAACATTAAATGTTAATAAACTCGAGAGCCATAAAAAATCTTGACAAAATTTCTTCACCGCTATTCTTCATTAAGCAGAGTTTATCCACTGAGGAAACAAAACCTATACCAAAAATTTCACTTCATAGGCACTTTAAGGTCCATCCTAGTTTGAGACAAAAGCTTTTAATTAGTTTTACGGATATTGTTTTTGTGTAGTGATTACATATTTTTGTGCTTGGTTAATCTAACAACGGTAAACTGTCATTTTTGTTGCATGTAAGTGTTGAGGTGTCGGGGGTAAGGCTAAGAAAAAAAGATTGGTCGGCCGTTAAGCTCATGAAGATTTGATAGAAAATTGAATTTGAAAGGAATTAAGCTCTCCTAATAAAGAAGGGAATGAACTTTTACCGAACCCTTAGTATTTTACTTTGTGTTTGGCTGCTAACAACAGAAACCTAGTATGAAAACGTGCATAGTGTCACAGGAACAGAAAAAGTTATTGAGATGTTTTTCGCAACCGATAATGTTCAACCTATAGTAAGACAAGTAGTAGGAACAATAACAATAGTGAAAATATATTGTTGAAACTCTTGCAACTTTGTGTACTAACCGACTCGGATGTCAAAGTTGCGGAGTCTGTTCTTGCAACAATCCACTCGATTGTAAACAATCACCCTTCTTACCCAACAGAGAACAGAGCCAAGATCCACGCGCCACCATGCTCCGTGCGCTTTTTGTGTGTGAGTACACGACCCATAATGGTAGTTACTGTTTATAACACCATCCACTGCACTGTAAGATATTCCATCCCAACCAGTCGAATGTTGCGCGGTTGGCTTTCCACGGGCGAGGTTTTTGCCTAAGACAAACATCAAAATGTTCTGATTCAGGATTTGGTCCCCCCGAATCAAATAGCGAAGTCGGTCTCCCCTCTGCGTCCCCCCCCCCCCAAAAAAAATAAAATAAAATAAAAAATCCATAATTGAATTTTAAGCAAATTTTTTAATTGTAACGGCGTTGATATGTATTTATAAGCATTTTGAGACGAATTTATGAGCTTAATAATATGCATAGAAAAATTATCGCAATCTGATTGGACCTCTTTGTTAACCCCAAAAAGTGCAGTAGGCCGGTCTTATGCATGTTTACGTCAAACTAGTCAATTTCACCCCCAAGCCTCGCATTCAAGAAATAGGTGTGAGCATTTTGCACCTGCAAACCGTGTTCGCGAAGGAATTATTTTCATTTGTAGACGCTTTGGGATTTTATTTATGAAGATATTCACACTTTCGTGACTCGCAAGCGAGGCTTGGAGGTGCTTGACGTAAACATGCGTATGGTCTATTACAAGTCAAAACAGTGAAATTATAATTGTAATTGCACTAGTTATAAACAAACAAAATGGTGGCCAGAATTGCCGAGTGCAGTAAAGAGCTTATTCAACTTGGAAAAACCATTCTACAAACAAAATACCGTGATAAGTATCGAAAACAAGCTGACAGTGTAAAAAAACTTACAAAAGAGCTAAATATTGCTTTTAGAGTTAAAGTATGCGACAAACAAAATAAAATGGCGGCAAGTTTTGCCGAGTACAGTGATGAAAGGTTTCAAAATTTATAACAGAAGACTACCAACAGATAATGTTAAAAATACAAAAAGGCAAAAAGTGTGGAAAACCGGGCCAAAAAGAACTGGATTTATCGCTTCAGGAGTTTTGTGCGTAAGTACGTAAACAAGACGAAACAGAGTGCAAACCTATCATGTCTCTCACTTCCCTCGCGCGTTTAATACTGATTCTTCTCTGAATGCATATTACTAACAAGTAATCAAATGGCTTGTTCGTGCAATTCGGGATTAATCAGTACCCGTAAATATTTCAAAGACAACAAATTGAACTCGCTTTGCTCGTTCAATTTTAAGTTTCCCTTTGAAATATTTGCTCGTGCTGATTAATCGCGAATTGCACTCCAAACCATTTGATTACCAATACTTAAAACTGTAAAATTCGTGTGCCCGGCCCCATTAAATGCCGTTTGTGTTTTACACGGTAAAATCCTAACGTGAGTCAAAGTGATGATTACTAGTATTATTGTATTGTGCTATCCTTAACTTTAATGAATCTCCAAAGATGTTCCGAGCCGACTCACGTAATTTTGAAAATAGTTTTTTTCTGCTGAACTAAAACAAGTCTTCGATTAAGGTGCAACAACCTTGAGTGAAATCTACCACTAGGCCACTTTAGGATCAACGATGGGTTTTGACAGAAATTCGTGAGCTTCTGGATATCTGGTTTTGAAAGAATGAAACGAGAAACTTTTCTTAGTATTTGTTATTAGTCTTAGCTTGCATACATGTTTCCTGTTTGGATAACAAAATTAATGCCAATTGTATTTGAGAAAGTCGGCGTGCGCGTACTTTTCGAAGTGAGAAGCTTTAAACGGTTTTGTGTTAGAAGCTGAAATTTCATGACTTTCCCTAAAATTTTATACGGAATCCTTTGGAAAACTTGTATTTCCTAAACAAAAACTAAACGCTGTTTAATCACCATGATAACCTGACTTTCCTAATGCAATTTTCAATTTTATGTACAGAATTCTTATTATCAGCATTAAGAATGCCATGCAAACAAAATTTTCTTAATTAATTTTGCTAAAACAGAGGGCACTATGAACTCAAACAATTGCTTTGAGGTTATTTTAATCCATTTTCCTCGCCAGAGCAATGGATTCTGGGAAAAATTTGTGAAAAATCGAGATTTTTATTAATTCTTGTTTGAACCAACAAAAGTCAAAAATATGGATAAAAAATAATTCTACAGACAATGGCGAAGATTTATGCCGATTCTTTTTATTTCTTAGTTAGAAATTGGAGAAGTTTTGACTGCTTCTCTTGTTGCCTTGGCAGCTGCCACTTTGTTTTTATTTATTGATGTAGTTTTTTAATATAAGGGTTTATATATTTTTCTGGCTCACATATTTGTTTTGAGATGGATACTAGAGAAAATAAGAGGAAAGTTATATTAAGAAACGATGGCGTCATTGTGTTGATGACTTTATCAAATTTATGATTCCACTACATGGGAATGTGACTTAACTACGTTCTGTTGTTATGAAAACTGTTGTTTAGGCGCTAAGAAAATTTAATTTTGTTTCTAAGCAGAAGTTCCCTCAAACTGAAATCAATGTTCTCTGACTAAGTTTCATACCATTTCTGAAAGCAAACGACGAGTTTCGTCGTTTCCTGTGATGACATCATCAAGTTAAATTGAAAAGATGTGATATTAACTAAAAAACAGTTGTGCAAAAGCTTTTGGAAATCGGTAAAATAGCACGATTTTTATCCCCAAAAAATCGAGGGGGGGGGGTTAAATGATCAAAATGGTCAAAATGGCACAACTACATTCGTTTACTACATCTTCACTAAGAATAAAATCAACGGAATCGCTCGCTTTCTCCAAGTTTTCCATACTATTCGCCATTAGTATTAAACTAGCAGGTGAAAGCACTTTTCGTGCGCTCTGATCGGTTCATCAAACACCGAATATCCTGCACTTTTCACCTCGGTCACTCATCCGTGAATAATGGCTTCCTGTTTTGCTTCAGTTTTGCTTCAATTGTTTTATAATCTTAGCAAGGTTTGAGACCAAACCCCAGAATACCACCATCATTCAAGTGTATGCCCCGACAAACATGGCAGACGAGGCTGAAAAGGAAGAATTCTACAATTCCTTACAAGCAACTGTTAACACTGTGCCGAAGCGTGACATCGTTTTGATTATTGGATCAGAGAGAATGGGGAGAGAAAGTGAAATGGGACCCCATGGAATTGGAAGCATGAATGAAATGAAAAAAATGGCAAGCTGTTTGCTGAATTTTGTGCCATGAACAGTCTGGTCATAGGAGGAACTCCGCACAAGACTTGCAAAAAACTTGGGTGTCACCAACTGGAGATGCTGAAAACAAGATAGATAATATTGCTATTGCCCAAAAATAGAAATAATCTCTCAGGGACATAAGAACAAAGAGAGTAACTGATGTGTCTTCAGATCATCCTCTACTTGCTGCAAAGATAAAGTTAAAACTCTTGACACAAAAAAGAACAAGGAATTTTAGTTATCACTTCAAAACAGATTTAGCTTACTACAACGTCTAAATGAGGCTGAAGAGGTTATAAATAGTAGTTGAAGCAAACTAGAGACATGATCATAAAACACTTGAGTTTATCCAACCAAATCGAAAGCAGTGGATTTCAGAAAAGACATGGGAAGCAATATACGAAAGACGACAAGACAAGAAAGGGATACTTAACGCATAAACAAGGCAGCAAAAGAGGCAGGCAACTGAACAGTATGCGAAACGAGAGAAAGAAGTGAAAAGGAGATGCAAACAGGACGAGAGAAACTACGTTGAACAGCTGGCACAACAAGCAGAAAGTGCATCACAATACAACTAGGAGGCAAACCATCAAAACACAGCACCCCTGTGAAAGACAAGCTAAAATACCAACTTGGAAGATGGAAAGAACACTTCCAGGAAGTATGAAATCGACCGCCTTCAACAGATCCTCCAAACCAGGAAGCTGGCCCAACATTGAACATCGAAGTTGGAGACATTATGGAAGCAGAAGTCATCACTGCAATAAAACAAATCAAAAATTTGGATCCTGCTGGAATTGAAAACATACCTCCAGAAGTCTTTACGTATATGGATAGCGTATCGGTATCCCACCTACACCATTCACTGAACAGGATATGGAATGAGAAATACATACCGGAACACTTACACAAAGAACAGTGTTGACCAGATAGCCACCTTAAGGATTGTTATCGAACAGACAATAGAATGTCACGTTTTCAAGGGCTGTAATTATTTGATTGACTGTGTTGTACGCTTGAATGCTGATCGTTGGCCGCCATTTCGATTTGCGCCTGCGATATGCCAGCGGTCTACGTTTTAAAAGGTAAATCATTCATGCACGTCGGAAATTGAAAAGTGAACTCGCATAAAATGATCAAACAAGCATGTCAGATTGCGTTACAGGATCTACAATGTGGAGGAGCAATGTAGCATCGTTAAAGTCCAGTGATGCATTGAGAAATTTCAGTGAAAGTGAAAGTTCAATGTTATATCGTGAGACTCGAATGTGTAATAGTGGACAACAAAAATAAAATGTGAAGCCAGCATCAAAAGCGAAAAGTCGAATTTTGATGGGAATATAACGCCATAGATTTACATGTCAAGTAATCTATGGAGAAACCCTGACAGATCCATTTCCAGTGTCAATTGGGGTGAGACAAGGCTGTCTACTTTCTCCACTCCTGTTTCTTCTTGTGATATACTGGGTAGCAAAACAGCGTACAGTAGCCCAACTGGCTACAGTGGCCACTGACATCATGTATAGAAGACCTTGACTTCACCGACTTCGGACCTGAGAAAAATTGGCAAACCTGGGGAGAAGTAAAGAACGTTGCACAAGACAGAGGAAGATGGAAAGCCACTGTAATTGCCCTATGTCCTCTTGGGACGAAGTGTGTAAGTCAAGTAAGTCAAAAGTCCAAACTGTTGGATAGCTTGCACACCAATTATTGGCACGTGACCCTCCGAAACAACAATAAACTAGGTAACCACAACCTAATCGTTCCTAGGGTTCAGTGTTTCAACCTTGACTGACCCTTAGGGTTTCAATTCTGAATGGTCAAACATGACGAGTGTAGCTTCACTCTTTTGTAGGCGAGTGGCCTGGGAACCATGGAACACTTTTTATAAATATCATCTGGCAAGATATTAACAGTTGACCCGGAGTCGAATTGGAATTTAACTTTTTCATCTCGTAGCTTCAAATAACTTTTTTTTTATTAATTTTATTGTTCAAGGAATCCACAGTTTTAACATTGAATGCACAGTCACTATCACTATCAGACTCTGGCGCGCAATCTACATTATGCACAGGTTTTCTTTGCTTGTTATCTCGCTTAAACTGTTCCCTTTGCATAACGAAGAGCCTGCGAAATGGTGGTCAACGCTACATTCATTACATTTTCATCCAGGCAAAGCAAAGTTCTTTTTTGGGTGCATGGGTCTTAAGACAAAACTTGCATTTGACTTGGGAAGGTTGCGTGTTTTCTGGGGACGTTGCACAGTGTTTTGACCTTTATTTTTCAGTGGGGCATTTTTTTCTGCGTGGGCTGCCTGCGCTGATCGCACTGATCTCCTCATCATGTGACGTCATCTCTCTTAGCTGTTTAGCGGTGGTTTCGTTTGCATGGCAAATATCAATGCATCTTGAAAGAGTTAGTCTACTTTTAGTCAAGAGCTTTTTACGAGTAGCGTTATCTCTTATCCCAACAACTACCCTGTCTCTTAGCATGCTATCTTGCCATTCCCCAAATAAAAGAGCGTAAACAAGCGATATATGAGTCAAATGACTCACCAGCTTCTTGTTGTGTTTGTTATCGCTCATAAATTTCATTGGTCTCGCCAATACAATATCTTTCCAGGAGTGAGTGTACCTTGTCGATATCTGTCTTCTCTTCTTCTGATTCAAAAGGAAGGCCATCGAAAAATCTCCAAGACGTCAGGACCTATACACGTGAGAAATGTTGCTGTGCGAAGCTCGCTGCTTTGCGTGCGAAAACGCGAAGCTATTTCATAATTACACCGAAAACGTTTAAACTTCTTCCAATTCGACGCCAAATTCCCCTTTAATTTCAGCCTAGGCAGTAGAATAAAGAGACTTAATAAATTTCACGGGAGTCGAAGGCTGTTATCGTTGTGAGCTTGAACTTTCTTGAATAGGATCCGGCATCTTTTGCAATTCAATTCAACTCTTTGACAATAACACAGACCTTTGCGTCTTCTTGGACAAGGACTTTAGAACGTATTCCCCGTGAGTTCGAGTCCTATTGCCTGTCGTCCTGTGACTCTTAGAGTCAAAATATTATAAAACAATGATACAGACGCTTTTGTATTTACTGTAGCCATGTTCCAGGATATTCGAGCTAATGAATTGGGGGTTGCGTTTGGAGTGGGGGAAGACCAAGGATACTTGTGGGCCTTGATATTTCTTTTCAGTTAGGGGTTGAGAAAATAAAAATCTTGCCTATGTTTAATTCCATTATAGGCTATGACAATGTGTAGACCTACGTCCGAATCTATTCTTGATCACAATTTTGCATTCATCAAGATATTTGCTGTGCTTTCGTAGGATCGCACAAATGGCCTGCATGAACTCAATCAAGCCAGGCATAATTTGTATTATTTTTGCAGGAAGTTTAAGAAACTATTGAACACATCTTACTACTCAAGGCACAATAACACTTTCGCCATGCAAATTTAGTAGTTAGTGCGCAATACAACCCTAAGTTAGCAGAGTTTCAGTCACTGTTTGTAGTTCAATTGAAATGTTGAGAAAAAAGCAAGCTTGAGGAATTTTAGAATTATCATTCATCATTTCATGGTAAGCGTGCCACCTTGTATACTAAGTTATTTTTTTTTGTCTTTTTCCTCTTTCTCAAGCTCATTTCCTAGAATAAGAAAGTACAGAAACTACAAAACTGGATTAAAGCTGTATAATAAAAACATGTGTTTTAAAAATTTGACTGTATCACGTTCTCTTAATTGTAGCCTCATTTTCATGTTTAGAACATAAACAAGTGATTATGTCTAAACAACACCTTTTTTAACAACACAAAACGTAGATAATAAACAAAGGGATTGTTTCAAATGAAAATGGATGGAATCATTCTATTTATTCCAGCCTCGTTTTCATGCCAGCAAAAAAAGATACCCTAACTTGCTTCATTCAAGAAATGTTTCGCCGATGCCTCCATATGAGAAAATAACCACCTTCAAAACATCATGATCAACAATCGAGCCAAGTTTCATGCTTGTATCACAAAGTGATCAATCACGTAACTTAACAGCTGTACTATAAACAGAGCGCCAACAAAACGCAGACCTGAAATGATCGAGAACCTCAAAAAATATTGAATTTCCGCGCAGCATAATGATAAATTCCATCATCTCTGCTTGAGTTGTTGCTAAAGGGAAAGTTTAATCTTCCAATTTTTCAGTGTAAAAGTCTTTAAAGCCAGAGATATGTGTCCAAATAACCTTAGACATTTAAAATCATAGTAGTAAAAAGATCTCAGTTTCACTCGGTGGGTTTGACAGAAATCCAAGCAGGCACAAACACGAGACCGAACCGTCTCGTGTTTGTACTGATTTGCTTTCGATTTCTCCCAAACGCACCTCGGTTGCATTATCCTGTCCGTATTTCCTTTCTTAAGTATTAAACAGGACCTTTTACTCACCAGTCAATATTACAACTTTGGACAACAAATCGGCGATCTGTTAAATGAAAGAACTATGCAAAGTTAAAACTCTTTGATGCAACTTTTTGTTATCGCTATTGAAATTTAATTGGCTTGTAAAAAATGTTATTAGAGAAAGTACTCGGCTGCATTTAGTTATCACATACAAACAATGTCTTTTGTTCTTTTTTGTTTGTAGTAAAATTCAATTGTAGAACGAAACAATGGTAAATCACTGCAATCTTTCAATTTATGATGTACAATGGTAAAACTCCTCGTGGATGGCTGTTTGGTCTGAAGTTATACGTTACGAAATTAAATATTATTTGTTGCACAACATAAAGTTTGTTACCACTTTATTATATGAACTCTGAAGTCACTCAACAGTTGAAAATAACTGGCGTAGGTCGAGAATTACTTTTTCAGAAATGTCTTTATTGGTTTTTAACACAATCTGATTGGCACAAGCAGTTGAAATCTGAAATCTCATTTGATATAAATCTGAATGCTTACTCTTGCGAATGACTGAAGATAGATGCGATTTAGAAACAAAAATTACAAATTAGGGGATTATTCAAAGTGCTTAGAGTTAACCAGCTTGTTTAAGTTGCTTGTGATTTTAAAAAGAATGTGATGAAAACTTTATTTATTTCGTTCAACAGCCAGAGTAGGACGTAATCATCTGAATTATAATATATATTCCTTCAGAACCAAAAAACACAACCTTATTTTCGTAGTAGACCCATCCTGGTCGGGGATTGTAAGACTCAGGGTGCTGCAGTCTGGTAGCGCTGTTTAGCTCACAATTGACGGTAATTTTCTCGTTTCTGTTGTAGTTTGCTGACCGGCACCACAGTTCTTTGCTGCACCTTGCCAAGCAAAAGTCTTCGGAAAAAACTTTCAATTCCTGTCTGTTATGGCCTTCCAATGCATAATCTAAAATATCAGAACTTAATTCAAACAGGGACCCACACTATAAAAGGGTCTGAGCCTGGCGCTCGTCACTGTACCTCCGAAGAGACATGATATCAAACAAACGGACTATTCGTCGATTCATGTGTAGAATAATTGTTTCATGTAACAAATGAATAGAATAACTAACTACTTCAGAACCATAAGTTTTTGTTGATTTGTATTTCAAGTCAAAGGGAAATTTTATAACGAAACATCATATAATTACTATGTGGTAAAAAGAATTATGCTAGCACTTATAAATACAAGACACGAGTTATGCTCTAATGAGTAATGAGCGAAACATATAGGGGTTGTGACATTTTCGCTGAAGAAGGAACAAAGTTTTCCATGGAATTTCGACAAAATGTCATAAAATGAAGAACGAAATGAAACAAATTCCACTTGCGTTTCTTTTTACCACTACTGTATGGAAGAAACGATCAATATGAATGTTTAAATTTCTTCAGCAATTCCGTATTGCTCAGAGAGAAGTTGAAACGCCGCTTGGTCCAAAAATTGATATTTGAAACGTGTCAGCTACCCCTTTTATAACGAGGGTCCTTGTTTAAATTAAATCATGTCTAATCGATTTAATACAACAACAAAAAGTAATTTATTCTATCCTGCGTTTAGTAAATAAATCTTATATCAATCAACTGGTTTACGAAAAGTTAAAAAAACACAGATATTTGCATTTTTTATATGGTTTTTGATATTTTTGGCATTTATTCTTATACTTCACCACCAACTCCGAAAATTTAGGTGAGAACAGCATCATTCGAAATTGTGTAAAAGCTAAAATTGAATTTAAAGTTATCTGTCTCTGTTTGTCACTGTTTCATAGTCTTAAATTTTGCTTTCATTTCACCCTTTCTCAAAGCTTCTAGCTTTTTGACATGGACTATTGGTACTTTAATGTTTATATATTCTTTAATTCTTTAGTTTTAAAAAAGCGAATTCGATTTCGATGTTAAAAGGTATCTAACGAAGACATGACAAGCTCATTAGGGATTTCATTTTAGGCGCTGGAACTAATAATTGCCGATCTTTTTCAAGAGTTGGAAAACATTTCCGTCTGTCTCAAAAGTCGAATCATGGACTGAGCTTTGCCAAACTAAA
>JAOBRD021046593.1:0-11531 GCA_027575215.2 Hydrozoanthus sils | reverse complement strand
TCATCAGACAACTTGTCAATCTCTCCTCTTGGGAAGGCCTTGATCCTTGTGGCAACTTGCTTGACTGCTTCCTTTGACTGCGGAGCATTTCTGGCAAGAGGGTGAAACACCTGGAGGTAATATAGGAGGGAATTCTTCAGTGGAAATGTCCAGAGTAACTCGCTGATAGCCTTCTGATAAAGTTGCTTCGCCCTTCTAAAGAATGAGGAATAACATGCATCCGAGATCTTCTTGTCATCCTTCAACTTCTTCAGTTCTGCTTTTGCTGCTTCACCAATGTTAACCTCTCTCTTCCAGTTCTCTTTCTTCTCCAAGTCAACTTTATACAGATCCTTGCCAGTTCTTTCACCAATAGCTTCTGGTTTGAGACACCTTCTCATCAGCTGAACAACTAAGGTATTCATCTCATCATACAAGATATGAATTAGAGGAGTAGACGTCTAAAACATCCTGGTGATCCTCGTGTATGTTTTGAAATGTCACAAAAATCTCAACATATCACGAAATTGAAATGTGCCTTTTGTCACATTTTGTCACAGAATTCTCAAAACGTCACAGAATGTCACAGAATTTCAGGCAAACATGTTTTGTCACAGAATGTCGCCATGTCACAGGGAATCCATTCTCTGTAATTTTTGCTAAATAAATTTATACAGTCATTACCATCGTAAAAACCATCATTATCACTGCATTTTTGCTCTTTCTATCTTTATCATGTAGACACAAGTCATGTACAAAGTGCATAAAAATAAACTTCCAACACAAATATGAAGCAAGCAAAGTTTGAACCTATGACTAACTTTTTTGATTTCAGCTCATCATATTTCTTGAGGAACTCTCTGGGTGTAGAACTTGATTCAGCAATCTTTCTCTTTGCAGTATGGGCTGAAACCTTAAGTTAAAGTCATTGACAGACTGATCAACACATTACATTATTAACGACAATACAGTAGTTTAAATAAATTAGCAGACTTTTTTAGACTGTGCAAATCATTGCCAATATGATATGAAAGGGCACCAAATCTAAGAAATAAATTTCATACACAACTACTTTTTATGTATCAACCCATGCAGTTTGTTCTTGATGGTTTCTCTCATGTGTGTCAATCTTTTAAATTGTGCATGCCTACTTGGTTCTGAAAACAGTTTGATAGGTTAATTCTATGATTATCAGTGATATACAGGGCTCAAAATTAACTTTCTTCATAGTAGGCAGCTGGCCACCAGAGGCAAAATTTTGGTAGCCGGGGTCCAACTATTAGAAGCCACAAATATTTCAATGTTTAATCATACTACAACTGCGTCTATAGCTGTAAGCACAAAAATAATTACATTAATTAATTAATTTCCAGATGTTTGTCTAAGAAAACAGATATGAAGCTTCATTTGACTATCAAAAGATTTATCATTTTGTTAGAAACATCAACTCTTAGTTGATCAGTCTCAAAGGTTCTACACAGTCTAGTTAGTAACCAGCTGGCTATAAGTTCAAAAAACCTGGTAGCGAGCATTCACTTTTTGGTAGCATTGACTGCTTATAGGTGGCAAGTTCAAGCCCTGCTACTGTATATTCAACAATTATTCCAAGAGTGTGCACTGGATATGAGATGGTAAAACAGCCAAATAGACATGTAGTGCCAAGTTGGTTACAAATCATCCCATGTCTAACATGTGTAAATGGAATAATTGTTTTATTAAATTTCTTGATTTTGGATGACTATGGATACTTGAGAATGACAATTTCAGAACGATTTGTTTAGCTTTACAACACTATCTATGCAGTCAGGTTCCATATGTGGTCATCCGGTATATGGGCTAATAACCAAAATTAAGTGAAACACATAAAGAATACTAGAACAAAAATACTCGAGATTGAAAATTTAATAATTGACAAATTCACCCATATTTTTAATTATGCATGCAAATCAATGTTTGTCTTTATACTTTTTTTGCCTTGTGAAAATGAAAGATACATATCGCTTACCCAAACCCCAACCCATTACTCCTAACCTTAGCACTGGCATTGTGAACCCCTTAACACTTGTTAATCAAGGCTTACCCTCTATGTAGCTCCAAAGAGTTAAAATAACTTTTAAGCTAATTGACAAGAACCTACATGCATAATTAATTACGGGTGAGTAAGGAAAGTTTGCCCACACTTATAATCATTGATCTGGGCTCAGTTGTACGAAGCCTGGTTAAACTATCTACCAGTTAAATGCTTTCTATTTTCAACCATAAAACTTTAATAAATATGTTTGACACCATTTAAATCATTATTTTAAGAGCCCTTTATGCACTTAACAACTAGGGATAGAAGAATCAACAAAGAGTCAGGCAATCATTGTTTTATTAGTAATGACAAAAAGCTTTTATCCAGTGAATAGCTTAAGTGGGCTTCGTGCAATTGGACCAAGTTCTACTTTATGTATTATTAATCCAATTGTACCTGGGTTGTAACATATGGAGTCATGTTTTTTGTCAACAACTCTGCATAAACTTCTGGTCCTTCACCACTAGTTGCACTGTTTAGAACAAAAAATTATTACTAATTAAAAATAAAGTGAAAATTCATTTGAAGAAAAGCTTGCTAAAAAGCAGGTACACATTCAGGTGTTTTCCCTCAAGAAATCTTAGTCGTGAGACTAGATAAGAATTATTTTTACTTATCTTTTAACAACACCAGAAAAAAAGATGTTGCATTTAAATTTCTTTAAGCTATGTAACCCTTGGACGAAACTGTACAAAAAATACAAAAAAAAATTCAGTTTCTTGTTTGGATAAGACGTTTTGCTTGATCAATATATATACATTCAAACAATTCATGCATCGGTTGAGGGAAACATCTGTACTTGTAAAAGAAGCAGAAAAACTAGACTTTTGCATCTTTCAAGAACTTACAAATCTAAAATAAATACTCTTCATGATAAGTTTAACAAGGAAATTTTAACAGCAGTATTGAACAACGAGGAAATTTTACTCACCCTAGAAGACCAAGAAGTTCGGAAACATGGTGGTGTATTCGGAATTCACTCATGATTCTTATGTGTTTTTACTGGCTTTAGAATTTGTTTATGCTTGTTTGCATCATCAAAAATTATGGGGGTCGAATAAAACAAAAAAGAAACAAACTGAACAAAAGACTAAAGCGAAAACCACTTGGTTTTGCTAAAATAACATCACAACTCCGCCATCTTTAGCGCCATTTTCAAAATATGTGATGGGTAACACCGCTGACCAAAGGCTGCCGGGGATGAACAGGGGATGGTGCGTACTTTCTGTCACAAATTTTTACTGTTACACAAAGTACGCACCGTTAAAACAAACAAAAAGAGTGCCACAACAACAAGTGAATTTCGTGCTTATCTTCATAGTATTGGTTGTTTGTGAATACAACTGTGATGGAAAGCTTTGATCATCAATGAAACACTTGCTTCCATTCTTTCCCGTCCCTTCCCAACCCGTGCTCATTTCTGCCCAGTTCACAAAGTCACGAATGAGAATGGCTGAAAGAATAAAGTTTGTCCATTCTGCAAAAAATCTTCCCCTCGGATGGAGAAAAATCGCCGTGCGTCGCAAAGCTGGAAAGAGAAAGGGTTTCTTCGATGTTTGGATTGTTGTGTCAAGCGGAAGGTCATTTCGATCTCGCAGATCATTGGAAGCGTACCTGACAGAAAATGCGTTGGATTTCCCTGCATTAGGGGTATTCGATATTGAATCAAATTCCAACTGCAGTTTATACGTAGAAACAAATTGCGGGAGCACAAATCCGTTATGCAATCTTTCTCCCGATTTGAAAGTAGCTCAGTTGCGCGATGTGAAGTCCTATGTGTGTGTGCCGCGATCCGAGCTTATTCAAGATAGCTCGACATATGTAAAGGATTCTACAGCAATTCCTACAGACAGTCATCCGAGGAATCCCTTCAAAGAACCAAAATCAAAATTTGATTATAAAAAAGGCAAATCACCTTATTTTGAAACGAAATATGCATCCAGAAGCAAGATTAAAAGTTTTGTGGGAAGTTCTTCCCGGCGGAAAATAGTTGAGGCGTTGAAAGATGGAACAGGTAAGAAAAAGTCAGATGATCAAGTACCCCGTCCAGTTTCTCAAGACAGAAAATTACGAGTAAGAACGAAAGCACGCCTATCAAAATTTAAGAAAATAAAAGAACTGAAAACAGATATCACTACAGAAGTTCTTGAGAAAGGGTCAGTTGAGAAACATGACTTTATCCCTGATTTGCCCGACCATAATGACGGGAAAACCGTGAGATCAAAAAAGTCACTTATAACAGTTGTTTCAGCCAATGATGTACAGAAGTGTACAAGAGATGTAAACGGAAAAAGTCCTTATTTTGTTGTGCAGAGTGGCCCTACAAATACACCAGAAATATCTGCCTTTATTGCAAAGAGAAGATTTCTCAGTACATGGACACCGCCAAAGTCACCTTTTAACCTTGTTCAAGAGCACCTTTTTCATGATCCGTGGAAGCTCCTTGTTGCCACGATCTTCCTTAACAGAACATGCGGCAAGAAGGCAATTCCATTATTATGGGAGTTTTTCGAAATGTGTGGGGATGCTGAGGAATGCTGCAAGACAAATTGGAGAGCCATAGCAGGTAATACCTATCAGGGTTAGGGCATGGCTACATATACACAATACAACATTGCCTGCAAGTTGCGCACAATTGAATAATTACACCTAGTAGCCACCTCTGAAATTGTTGCATGCAATGTTGCATAAAGTATAAACCAATCCTACTCCTGTAACATTGCATGCAATGATTTCACTGTGTGGCCACACAAAAAAGCACAAACACGTGCATTGGTACAGTGCAATGTTACATCATGTAGCCATACCTTAAAGCTTCATGGGCATGGGGGAGAAGGGGGATTTGGGTAAGCTCCAGTTTTTATACTAACTTTAGAGCTTGAAACTTCCAATTACCAATATAACTTTTTTTTCTTTAGAACTTATTCAACCATTGGGACTTCATGAAAAGCGAGCTAAGATTATTATAAGGTTCTCTGAGGAATTCCTAACAAAAAACTGGAGATACCCTGACGAGCTGTATGGAATTGGAAAATATGGCTGTGATTCTTACAGGATCTTCTGTCTAGGAGAATGGAAAAGTGTAAATCCAAAAGACCACAAGCTCAATCTTTATCATAACTGGCTTTGGGAACAAGAGAAAGGACGTCATACACCATGAAGCAATAACAGACAAACTAGTGACATGTTATCACATTGTGCAATTTATGACTTCATGTTGATCTCAAAGGCAGAGACTTGGAGAGTAACAAGATTAGAAACTTTTGTTTTTATTATAGAAGATATGGTTGTGAATAAAGAATAGATTTGACAATGAATGTTTTGACTCATCAAGCTGTTCTAAACTTTTATACATATAACTGAAATTAAATCGCTTAGTGGAAAAATTGTACACAAGTACAACATTTTGGCCATCTCACAGTAAGCCATTTAATTTCAGTTACACGTAAATAATAGATTTATCAATCCAATTAATATACATTTCCCTTGGCTTTGCATACCACCATTATAGTGTATTTGAGACTGACCCTGTTATTTCAAACTGTTTTCTCTTTTGGACTTTGAAATAACAGGGTTTAACTGTAGTTGTTTTGAAACTTGTTGATGTTCTGGAAAGCATTGCATTTAAGGACATCATTATTATTTGCAAGAAAAAATATCCCTTTCAGAAAATCAACCAAACCCACTAGTTATATTGAATGTTTGATTTAAGTACAGCGTGATACTGTAAAGTTCTGTGTTCTGGCTTTGTTGGCCTTTTGTAAAAATAAAAATCGAAAGTGGTATAAAACGATTTTTTTTTTCAAAAAAAAGTAAAATTTAACATTTCTTTGAAACTTGTGCATAAGAAAACTTAAGTTTGTTTGCACGTGACTTGTCTATCTTTTCCCTTGTCTTTATAATACTTTATGTTCATAAGATTAACGACACATTCCACTTTTACTAGGTAAGTTATAACCATATATGCACATGAAAAAGAGAACGATCAACTTCCTTTATTGTTCATAGCCACTTAGCTTGAAAAACGTGAGAAAATCAAGAAACGAAATTTTACAACCTCCTTTAATCTTAGGTGAACCGTTTAAGATAATTAGTCTTCCGGACAAAGAGTCGAACTTATCTTATGTTTGTAGATAAAAACTTTCTGAATTTTTAAGAATATAATAAAGGTCACTAGATGCCTTCACATTTCAACTTTGTTGCAAGTTGAACCAGTTGAAATTATATTTAAATTTTACCTCTAAGTTTTGATGCAGATCGTGTACCACTATTTCTTATTGTAATGAGCAAATTTGCTGCACATCACTGAGGCGTTGAAGACAAAAGAATAAATAAATTAATTGATTGTATTAGTTCGAAGTCAGGGGCCCATGAAAATTTATTCTAATTCGCCCGTCAACCGACACGAACAAATAAGTATTTTAATGTACAACAACAAAACAACATTTAAAACGGTCGCTTTCTTTCTAAGAAAGTCCAGAAAGGAAAGGGAAAAACCAGCTTTCCGCTCACGTCTTGTGTGACGAAACGTCAAGTTATGGAGTAGATTCGAGTGTTTACCATAATAATTCATAACTGACATCCAACAGAGCAACGGGTCGAACGCGGCAGTCTGAGATAACTGAAAAGTTCTGTGCATCATTTTAGCTTCAATTACGTAATTACCTCTAATTTTTGCAGTGCATATAACATCTATTTGGATATTTGGTTTTTTTTCATCGCTGTTGTCTACGAAGGACTTGTGTTTAAGTTTTGTACGACAAAGACCAAGTCCAGTGGCAGTAGTTTTCCTAGAATGAAATAAGATATGATTATAAAACAACATAGGTCTCTTATTTTTCCCTGAGTCACTTTCCATCCGCTGAATTGTTCTTCCTCTGCCGCAAAAATGCAATACGTGGTGTCTGATGTAACCTTCCTTTTCCCGATCTGGTTGTTCGTGTTTATTTTTTTGCTTTGTTTATTTCGGGAAACCGTATCCGGTTTGCCGAGTTTTTCAAGTTTGGTCAGCACGTGTCACGCCATCACTCCTCGCGTTCTGATTGGTCCAAGACATGTCAATTTACCGGTCGCCTATTGTTTTCAATTATGTTTAGCTGTCAAAGTTTTATCCGCAAAGCGAAGCTGGAAAAATCGAGTTAAACAAAAATTTTTTTTAACGTCCTCCATCTTAACCGATGGGAAGGTCTCGAGATCTTTGCTGTTGGGTTTTTAGGTGACACAGACTAAAACTACGAACGTTGTGCTCAAATCATGAAGTGTATAGTAACTGAGCCAGGTGGAAAGGCGTATGAATTTATTTTCGCTGGAGAAACGTTGGGGCAACACTGCTTGGACAAAGTAAAACTTGTTTTTGCTTGCGAAGCAAAATCTTCTCGACAGACATTTTGCCTTGTACAGTACTTACGAAAGTTAATGTTTTTTTTAGGTTTGTGAGAAACTTGGTATTTGGGAGAAGAATTACTTTGGACTTCGATATTCTGTAAACGACACGAACGTTTGGCTGAATCTGAGGAACCCGGTTTTGGCACAACTCCGACCTCATCTGCCAGGGAAACCCCATCGGCTCCGACTCGAAGTAAAATTTTTTGTCGCTCCTCAAGAACTTCAGCAAGAAGAAACAAGGTAAACTAATTCTATCTATGGTTCAAAATGAACTAAACACTTGTATTTTGCAAGGTTATTATTTGAAGATATTTAGCAACTCAGTTGTGCTACAAACTACTTGTCTGTGTCGCCAAATTTGAGCGAGGTTTTCTATTGAGGTCTCCATGTTAGATACATCTATTTGTTATGAAATCTTTGCAAGTAATTTCGAGTTCCCTGTTTCAATTTCAGACGACAGTTTTACTTCTGCCTGCGTGCACAACTTGCTGAGGGCAAATTTAAACTTAGCAAGGAAACTGCAGCCAAAATCTGTGCTCTTATTGCACAGACGGAATATGGCGACTCGAACTATCCACTTCCACTACCAGATTTCATTGCACCATGGACTCGCCAAGAAATTATGGGGAAGATCAGCGAGGAGAAAAAAGCATTACAAGGCATGACTCCAAAAGCAGCCCAGTTGACTTTTCTGAATTTGCTTGCAAAAGAAGAACTTTATGACTGTGAAACTTTTAAAGCAAAAGCCCTCGGTGAGAAAGTTGTTGTTGCAGTTGGTAACAGTGGTCTTAAAGTCTTCGAGCGAAAATCAAGTGAAAATCTGCGGCAGACGTAAGTTACCCTGCGAATAAAAGTTATTGCTTTATTTTAACGGCTATTTTTCAGTTTTAAAGCAAAGAAACGCTTTGCCTCTAGTTGCAACTTTGCTGTGGGACAATGCTTGTCAAGTGACGTGTACTGTAAACTAATCCAGTTTTAGACATCTCGCTATTGTTGTTTGTTATCACCAACTTGAACAATGGATGCATTAAAGCTGTGCTTTGACCTGAAACTTACATGATTGGTAGAAAGAGAGAGCTGATTCAGTTTTGTATCAACTGTCAAGCGATTTTGACATATTTTTTGCAAATCAGTGGACACGTTTATGGGTGCTAAATTTTGCATTTTGGTTTGGGCGGAGCTAAAACATTGAATTGTATTTTCACGATGATGAAATTGGATCGGGCGTGGCTACTGAAGCGTGCATAAATGTAAGGAACTCTTGTATACCATGCATGTATTTGCTTAAAAAAATTGTTTAGTATTGAAATTAAGGAGAATATTATTTATACCACTCAGTAATTAAGCAATGCTAGTTTACCAGGCCAATTAAAACTTTGGGAAAGAAAATGAGTGCTGGTGTAAATTTTTCACTGGTCAGTACATGTGTTGATTTCTCATTTTTATTGCACACTATGTGTTATTTTCGTGGGCAATTTTAGCCACTAAATGCATGCTTTATATGTTACTTAGACTGCCACATCTGTTTTTTTATGAATGGAAGTAACTAACAGACCAGTTATTTGTCCAGACTTGTCGTGACACAAAATTTTAGTATTTAACAATGCCAGTATACCAGATGGCCAGTTGAAGACCTCCATGGATACCAAAAGATAGATGAACAAGTTTAGC
Organism: Hydrozoanthus sils; assembly: GCA_027575215.2. Lineage (NCBI taxonomy): Eukaryota > Metazoa > Cnidaria > Anthozoa > Zoantharia > Hydrozoanthidae > Hydrozoanthus > Hydrozoanthus sils. The sequence goes on along the minus strand of JAOBRD021046593.1, from coordinate 2,422 downwards.
TGTTGACAATTGATCATGAATATTTATAAGTGATTACTAGATAATTTGCTTTAATTTTTCTTTTCTAGAATTCCATTTGAGAACATCACCAAGATTAACTTATTCGAAGAGCGCCTCATTCTTGTAATGAAAAAAATTGTCACTGGGAGATATAACTTTGTTCACTTCTTTCTTCAAAACTCTGAAGCAGCCAAGGCAATGCACAAGACCGTACTCGAACATCAGTTATTTTTCTACTCAAACAAGGTCCACAAATCTGTATTAAACCATTATCTTCTGGCTCTGCCGTGTTGGGCCTGGCCAGCCAAATGGTTTGACAAAATTCCAGCAGGGGATTTATACCACCTTGATGTTTGTCATACAAGACGACAAGCTTATGACTTGCATTACAAGAACTTGCACATGTCATCAGAACATTTATCAAACCCATGGCTTGGGCAATGTGCTAAGTGTAATGTGCAAAACAGTAACACAGTGTTCTGTCCTTGTGGTCATTTGCTGTTTTGTTCACAGTGTGCCAAGGAGGTGTCTGTGTGTCCAATATGCCAAAGTGCTGTGGCAGAAAGCAAGAAGGTGTATTTTGCTGGTGACCTGGAGAGTAAGGACTACTTATGCCAGATTTGTATGGCAGAAGAAGTCAGTACTGCAATTATTCCATGTGGCCATGTGTTGGCTTGTGAAGACTGCTCAAAGCGCATGGATTATTGCCCAATCTGCAAGACTTGGGTAACTTTTGTGCAGAGAATTCATGTTGACTTTGAACCTGAGACCACTTTGAAAATGCAGGAGTCCATGCATGTAGAACAAATTGTGGGCTAACCTTTATTTTTATCACCAAGTGTATACTAACATGTTTAATTCAGTGCGAGTTTGTAGTGTGTTTATTAGTTCCACATTATAAAGAAGGTTTTATGTTCCCAAGATGTAAAACAGAATTTATCAGCCAGCTGTGTCATCAAAGGATATTAAGGTGTTATATCAGGCAAAGGAGAAGAGTACATGTGTTTGTTGCACTCACACTCCCCAAAGGTGGCGAAGGTCAATTTTATTTGTTGACCAACTGTTTGCAAAAGCAACCTTAACCTCCAAATGTTTTTCTGATCAATATTGAAGTTCAAGAGTGTGAATAATACCCACAGGTTTTTAAGGTCGGCATTGCCTGCCTGCTGCACATTTCATTCAGCAACCTAATTTTCAAAATGTTCTGGGGGAGCATGCCCCCGGACCTTTATTTGGCCCACATTTGATCAGTCTCTTATTCGATCACAAGAAAACCCAGGCTACGGGCCTGTAAATAGACTTGTACATGACTCTAGTATATTTTTGTTATGACCCCCTCCCCTTTTATACTGGCCATGCATGCCTGTTCATGGTAATTAGGATGCTTAGTGATAGGGATGGCATTTTCAATGGCAATAACTGTAAAGAAAAAACATTTTTTATTTGCATTTTTCTACTTTTCTTTCATGACATCTCTGTGTATTACACTTTTTTACAATGATACTAATGATATAAACTTTTTAAGGTACAGATCAAGGTTTTTAGAACATTTAGAACAATATCCTACATTACCAGTACAACAAATTATTTGGACTGAAAGAAGATTTAAAAACCATTGTTTTTCATTTAATTGTCTGAACTGCCATCCTTGTTATACCAAAATCTTTTCTTTTCTTAATTGTAAAATGTCTGTTAACTATACCAGTTTTCTATTCTCACATACAACCACCTCCCTTAATAATTTATAGCTAAGACACTTTCTGTAGTATGAAGCCAAGGTATATATTGATAGATGATAAGTATATATAATAATATCTTATATGGTGTGTTATAATTTCTTTCAAATATGTTGTACATGTTATATTTGTGTTGAAACTCGTGAAAAGATAACCTGTATATGTTAACTACTGGCTCAGTGACACCTGGAAGAAAGAATGCATATATTTTGTTAAAAAGTAGTGTACTAGTAATTATAGCTGTGTGCTGTGAATGGAAAAAAAGTTGTTTGCGTTTGTTAAAGTTCCAGCAATTTTGTCCTTGCGTAGTTTTAAACCATAAATATATTGAACTGTTTATTTTGACTATTATAAGTGTGTTAAGAAAGATGTAAAATTACTTTATATTATCAAATACTTCAAAAAGAGAAAGCAGACAAATTAATACAAAATCATTTTAGGACTTGTGCTATTGAGTTTGTATTATTATTTTTTGTATAGTAAGTATTCAATGAATTTAGAAATCAGTTAAGGCCGATTTACACGGTGCAACTTTTGCCTACAACTATTGCATGCAACGCGCCCGCAACATATTTTAGCGGCCATTTACACGCGTGCAACTTTTCAAACTGCAACACGAAAAAATCGTGTGCATTTACAACTTTTCTTGTAGAAACGTTTTGTAAGCATTGCCATTGACAATTTTA
>JAOBRD021046484.1:0-11532 GCA_027575215.2 Hydrozoanthus sils | reverse complement strand
CATCCCCCAACGGCCGTAAAGTTCCGCAAAACTCCACTCGATAATAAACGTAAAAAATAAAAAAAAAGTATACGTTGGAAATGATTAACAAAGCATATTTAGAAACACTTTTATTTACCAGTAAAACAATCTCAATAATTAAAATAAAATCTAATTTGTCGGTCCAGCAAAATTACCCTAAGCCCAAGGTTATTTTTACCAAAACTTTGTTATTTTTTATGATGTCCTGAAAATGTGAAAGTTGTGATAAAATGACGTCCTGTCTGCCTGTTTCGCGCCAAAATAATTGTCTTGTATGCAAATTGTCCTAGTTCGGGCTTCGATTTGTACCGGAGATCTTCAAGTTAATTTGTATCGGGGGAGGGGGATTTGGTCCCAAAAATTTTTGGTCGCAAACCCCCCTCCCCATCCCTCAGCAAAATTTCTGGGTACGGGCATGAAATGTTCCAAAAACTTCGCTCGAAAAGGGTAACCACCAAAAACGGTTACATCTAAAAATGGTCCCTGTAATAAGTAGTGCGGGTTTCAACACTATTTGGCACATAGTACACCATGTACAATGTAATATTTTTCTAAACATCTACACACGCTTTTTTAAGGATTGACCAAAATTCAAGAACAATTTAGGAACAAGCTGAGGCCCGGGTTCGATAGCTAATTTATTTTTTTCTGGCTTTACTGAGCTTCGATTTTTAACTGAACAATACAGAATGAATAAAAAATGCTTCGCAGTTTATCATCACTACATTGGAAATGTCTCAGCTGCGAATCCACGATTAATTGACCAAAATTCGTTTTCCATTGTATGTATTGCAATACCAGTTACAAGTAGGCTTAGTTTTTCCTCGAATTAAACAAACATTGAAATAAGAACAATTTAAGAACAATTTGAATCTCAAATCCGGTGCCACTCCGATTCTTATAAAAAAGAGTGTAAATTGTTATTGATTTCATATTGATACCAACTATAAGTTTTTAACACACTGTTTGTCTGTGAATACTGATTAGCCAAAACTGATGTAGAGTTATAGTGGCACAAAGCTAACCGATTGGATTGAATATACAAATATGTTTCGAACAACTGTGTTTAATAATAATAACAAACATCCCAAAAAAAGCTAGGTTTATAAACCAGTCAAAATGTGCGAAACAAATTAAAATGCGGGGTCACGGCAAAATTGAATCACGGAAACGATTAGCCATAGCCGAAGCTAAATAATTTGTCTCAGTGTACACGTCGTCAGTTTCTATATTTAAACTAAAAGAAAAACATATCTTTGAAGGACCACACTGGGTTGTTTAGAGTTCCGAGGAACTCTCTTAAGTCTAAAGACTGAAGTTCGGTTTGACAAGTCCGACAGTCACGTGCTACAAAGATACAAAGTACATAATTAACTCGTTACGTCTGAGTTTTACAATGTTTTCGAGTTCGAGCTTTGCTCTTCACATAAGATTTTTTTTGATAAGTCATAACGGTGACAACATTCCTCTAAATTTAAACCGATTCTCGTACTTTGCTTGATTAAAAACTTTAGCTAGTTCTTATCTCATGATCTCGGAGGTAATAAATTGTCTAATGAGTAAACAAAACAGTTGCCAATGGAGTCTGACCTTTTAATTCTTTCTTGTAAAGGCTTTAAACTAGTTTGTTCTTCACGAATTCTACTCTGACTACTTCATCTATAGCTATTACCGGTATTATTTTGCACGACAGGTCAATAAAGGTCGTAACGAAATTTAAATAAACAGACACAAATACAACTCAAACAATAATGGACAGGATGTTTTCAAGTCACGATACGGCGTTACAAAGAGCCACTCGAAATAAGCCAATTAGAGTTCAGTACTCACGGGCAAGTTTGAGCTTGCCCACCGTGTGTGCATCCTCGCCATGCATCTTTAGCCAAAAACCATATTTATCGATGGTACCATGCAAATCTATATCGAAATTGCTTGATAAAACTGCTTGGACAAAAGGACCGAGATATCTGAAACGCCGAAAAGCTAATTTTTCTGTCAGTTGGGTTGAAGTCAGCGGTTGAAGTCTAGTGGCTAGTGATGTTGGACTACAGACTAGTATTGTAGCATTAGGATTGGAGACAACAAATCGAGTAATCGGAACATTGATATGTTCTGTTATAATTTGTGGCATAGATCGACATCATTTCAAGACGCTTTACAAGATGATAGCTGTGCTGGTATGTTCAATTTATATATAGTTCTACTGTAACAATTACTTGTGTTTGAATGTGTCACCCGCTGCTGTTAATATCAAAGGGAATGCAAATTCAAGCTGTCTTTATTTACTTCTGAGATCTAGTTAAAGCTAACTGCCACAGTTTCACACGGTGGTTATGCTCTCAAATGACTTAAGACAGTCAAAGCTAACTTCATTGATACTGGCCAACAGTCTATTATGATTGCCGGCATAAGCTAAGCCTATAACGCGAGGTATTTTCATCAACTTCATCCATCTCTTGAAAAAGCTAGTTTTAAAAACGAGCAATATATAAATTATTAAAAGAAGCAGTTGCAGATCTATTAAGCCTAATTTGAAACTAAATCTATAAAGTGCTATTGAATCTCTTGAGCGAGGATACTGTAAAATAGTATAGCACTCAATACTAGCTGCACTAGAAGTTTGAAACTCATTTATGAAGAGACTAACAACTGATTATAATACACAGCTAGACCCGTGTAAGAAAGCCAAAGGTGTGGCATAGAATGTACAGTCAGTTTCCTTAATCACTGCATGATCCAAGACATAACAGAAGTGGAATGATCGAATTTGACTGACATCGTTTGTAGTAGTTTTCTTTGGAGAGGAAGAAAAAGCATAAGAAAATATCTGACATCATGACAGTGCGACTGAACAAACAGGCAAAACATCAGTGCAGTGGCATAATTATATCTTATTCTAGAACATGCAACTATATTTGTAAGAAAGACTGATTGGACACAAACTGTCTCTAGAAGCTCTATATCAAAGACGGTTATAGTCTATAAGATCTTTTGCTTTTTCCTTGCGATGTGAGACGAGCTTGTTTAAACTTTTTCAAATTTTTGCAGTCAAAGAAATTACAAGTGAGGTTGCACGTGTTTATATCATATTTCGAGTAGCCTGTACTTCGACCAAGTATATAAGCCGATACAAACACCTAAAAATTTGCTACTTACACTGAGCATGGTTGAAAAACATAGCTTTGATCGTCTTTCGTTTAGTGTTATTCAAACAAATAAAAATGTATTTCTTTGAACTTCACTGAGATAAAATCAAGAGAAGTTAGATGGACACTGAGCACTTGAGTGTTCGGTTCTACTCTTTTGAAGGACTGTTTTACTCAAATTCCAACCAATTCTATTTGTTTTGATACTTTATTCGCGTCAAACTGTAAACACAAGTAAATATGGGTTTTAATTTTGTTCAAAAATGAACCCAGAACGGAGAGGCATGCCTGCTTACCTTGCTATTTAAATACAATGCTTGTAAGATAGTCCTGAATACAAAATGGCATAAAAAAAATCATAAGCTTTTAAATTAAGAGCTATTAAATTGCTCCAGTCTTTGTATTGTGCAAGTTTCAATTCTATTAGGACTTCATGCAGTGAGGGTATGTTTTATGGTATGTCTGGAAACTGAGTCACAGTTTTCCCCCAACACTGAAATACTTTGATTAAGTCATGAATACTGACTCTAGGTTTTGTTAAAATATTGGTTAGTGGCATTCGTCAAACGACGCGTACACTAAACAATTGTCATGATATCAAAACATTTCTACCATACTTTATCTAGAAGGGTTTCTAACCAACTATCTAAGTTTTGAAAAGAAAATAAACATTTCTTGGATCGGCTTGAAATACTCTTAGTACTTGACTTACTGGGCTTTCAACCGTTGTCGGAGAGTTGAAATGTTAGGACCCAAATTCCAAAATTTTTAACTCTCTGACGACAGGTGAAAGGCAAAAACTCGAGTAAGAGTGTTTTAAGTCGATCTCAATAAATTGTACCCAGCTCTAGCATATAGCTATAGAGCTTTTTTAAAACCTATTGATGTTACATGGCCATATATAAAGCTTTTTTATCCACGTCATATCAAGCTTGCCTCCAAGGCAAACGATTAAGAAACTTTGCATTGTGCACAAACTTCAGTGTTGACAGAACATAATTCGAAAGTCAGGCTTAACTCTAACTAGAAAATCCATTTTTTCCCTTTCCCTGCTTTTACTCACTTATTCAATATACCCAAAATAATTCATTTGTTTCCTTGAAGTTTTATTCCTCATCGTAAATATGCTAACCCACAGCAAATTTCAAATACTGTCAAACTTGATCATGTTATTTCAGCCATGAGCAACAAATTTTACTCAAATTTTGTTAACACTAATGATGTTCAGGACAAAAGCTCTTCTGTTTGCTAACGCATGTAAAGCCATATAGGTACAAATCATCTACACACTTTGTACCTTCATTTATTTCCACACGCCCATAAACGTTCATAAATGTTCTTACACAATTGCCCTTTCATAATAACATGGACTAAACCCAGTCAGTTGTATAAATTGTTTTGGAACATAAGATTTTGTCAATTAGTTCTGGAAACGAGATTCTGTTATTTACTCCTTATCCAGAATGTTACAGCAGGCAGCAAGCATAAAATGGCCATGATATAGTTACCTTATATTAATCAGCTAGAAAGCGTGCCTGTGTTGTATTTCTAAGATTAAAGACATTTCTGGGGCTATAGATTAAGGATTAGTTGATACCAACCAAACAGTTAAGAAGAGTATTGCTCGACTTTTATAAGTTTTGCTAAAGCAAAACCGCAGATATTAACGATATTAAAAAGCCATTGAGCTTGTTTGTTCAGTGTATAAAAAACATACACGTCAGCGCTTCTGAGGTGAAGTTGGAGTGGTCTCAAACTTTCAAAGGTAAGCAATGTTTAGCTACCCAAAATTTACGCATCTGACCTAAGGAATATCTTTTTTGCTCTTTATAAAGAAACACATTGAGCTTTCCTCTAAAGAAACGATATTGTAAACCGTGCATTTTTCAGTTTTTATATCTTATTCAATGCTTTAATGTGGCTTTTGTTAAGTGCCATATTGACTTGCTTCGTTCTTTGGTATTGGCTCAGTATACAACGATGAAAGTTTATACCATTCTTGATATAGCTTAAGCTGTTTCTTCGACACGTTTTTAATCCAAAATTCTTAGCTCAAAATAGCTTTAACGCTGGCTTTGTCGCTCGGACTTCCGGCCAGTTCGAGGCCAGTTGGCTTTTCTTCAGCAAACCAAAAAAGCATTCGAGTCTCCTTTGGTTATTCCGTTTGCTTCTTTGAAGACTCTAAACAAATTAAGCGTAAGCTTATCCTTTAGACTTAGCAATTTTTCCTTAAGCATTTCATTTCAAACGAGACGTTTTGAAAATAAGCGATTTAAAACAATGTTGCTTGTTTCTCGTCGCGTTTCTTGTGGCGTCAATCATCGTCAGTAAATGTTGGGAGGAAATTAAGTTCTTTACTAGCACAAAGCTGATATAAAGAACGTTATATTTACGCAATACTAAAGGTAGGCAACTTTCTTACATACAATCTAGAACTACAGTGACTGTATGAAATAAGGTTGCACTTGCAGAATCAAGTATAAAGGCGGGCTGCCAACTAGAGGGAGTGCCGTGCCGAAAGTTCCCGGATATATAGCAGCCACATGTTAATCTTGACTGTCTCTTTCCATAATTATTTAAAGTCTTCTCAATCGCTTTCTGCCCGTTTTTCAAAATGAAATTTCCCAATGCAATGAAGATTGTCAACTTCTGACTGTATTTGAGGTTTTGAAAATTTTTCGAACCTAATTTCACAGACGAGCAAAATGGATCAGGGTCAGGAGTTAAACGCCTATCATGGAAGTTCGCTACACGTCAACATCGTAAAAACTAATGTTTATGATTAGGACATTTTTTTCAAAACTAAAATGCTAGAAATTAGTGAGGGGGTTACATGAAAACCTTTTGAAATATTTTCTCAGTGCGGTACTTAACCTCTGGTTCTTTACGAATTGAGTGATTTGGCTTTGAAAATATGTGCATGTAAGATGCATCGATGCGTACATTGATCAACTTGCACTGACACCATAACTATACAGCCAATGGAACCGTAGCAATTTCCGTTTGTATAAATTTGGGTAAAGCCTCAATATAAACGCTAGCAGTGAACATAATACACAAGCTTAGTTTATGACCGTAGCTTTAGAAAATTGTGTCTGAATACGTATTCCGTGCAGCTACAAGTGTGCACTCTCAGTCGCCGAGCTAGACTTAAAGATTGTTTTTTTCTAATTTTCTGCGTCGTTGTTGCAAACATCTATTTTCGTTTCACTCGATAATGTTGCATGGATGGAGTTGGGTAGCATATTATTGTAGTTTGAAGTTTGAAATTCATTTATTCCTGCGCAAACAGCGGGTCCGCAATATGCTACCCACCTCCATCCATGCAACATTATCAAATGGCCTCTCTTGGCCACTCTTGGTTTTTGTGCTTAGTTTTCTTGTTGTACTGTATTGTAATATAGTGTAATGTAATGTATTGTTTTGATAAAGCAAATAAATTAAATTAAATTACCAAAAATAAGTTACATGAATCTTTTACAAAAAATAGTCTTGGAAGGGCGATGATGATTGTAGAAACTTTAAGGCTTATACGAGATGCTCATCCTCGCGCAATTTCAAGAATAATATAATAATTGTCTGGAATACACTTTGTCTGAGTTTTTGTCCTCAACAAACAAGAATAGTGCAGAAAAAAGAAACGAAAGAATGAAGAAGGCGAGGTTTTACTGGTAGTTTAAAAGAAATGTGTATACTTTATTTGAAAAGGAATTGAAGATAATGTATGGAAAAAAAATAAACTCCTTCAAACAACCTCAAATAACAAATGGAGTACAAAGGCATGTCGAACGAGGATAACTTAGCCTGTGTACATTTGGACGATGCAACTGTTCCAAAGAAATTGGCCAAGAATCAATGTCGAAGTTGCTCAAAAATATAGTTTACTGTTAGCGAAACAAGAGTTATGCCTTTTAAAAACTTGTTCAAAATACTTTAATTTATTTCAGTCGTTAGCAAATCTGTGTACATTTAGACGATGCAGCTGTTCCAAAGATTGGCTTGCACTACATTCGAATTTGCCCGAAAATATAGCTTGCTGCTATCGAAACAAGAGTTACCAGTGCTCTATAAAACCCATTTCAGTTGTAAACAAGTCTGTGTACATTTTGTCGATGCAGCCCTTCCAAAGAATGACTCGCATTACATTCGAAATTGCCCAAAAAATAGCTTGCTATTAGCGAAATAAACAAGATTTGTGCTCTACGAAAACCTGTTCCAAATACTAAAGTTCATTTCAGTTGTTAGCAAGCCTGTGTGTACAACTGTTCCAAAGAATGACTCGCATAACGTTCCAAATTGCCCTAAAATACCAGCTTTCTATTAGCGAAACTAGAGTTATGCCCTACAAAAACCTACTCAGCTCAAATTTATTTCAGTTGTTAGCAACATTTGTCGATGCAACTCGCTTCCAAAAAATGGCTCGCACTACATTCGAAGTTGCCCCAAAATAAAGTTTGCTGCTAGCGAAACAAGAGTTATGCCCTATAAAAACCAGTTCAACTCGATTCATTTCAGTTGCTAGCAAGCCTGTGTACTTTTGGACGATGCAACTCGGTTCCAAAGAATGACTCGCACTACATTCGTGGTTGCCCCAATAAATATAGCTTGCTGCTATCGAAACAAGAGCTACGAGCCCTACTGTTTACATTTGTCTCATTAAGTAAACATAAACCAAAGTTCAACATTGGGCCAATATAAGTACAAAATTCGATAGAGTATAACAAAGTAAATCAGTGAAAGCAGAGAATATTTTGAGAGAAACCGGCGAGGCTTTCAAAGTTGTTAGTTTACAAAGCTGATATATGGCTGGGTGGCAAGAGTTGCCTCAATTCTATACAATTACTCTAAATTTTGGAGTTTTAAAGTCCCTATCAAGCTTATTTTTTTAAGTTTCAGATTAAAACTGTTGTCATCTGTGAACTCAAAAGTCGAATAACCAAAGAAAGTTTCCATGTCTAAGTATGCTTTTTAATAAAAAAAAGATTGGAATGTAATTTTGACCGAGCAGGTCGGGGACTGGTAACCTGTGACGTAGCAGCAGTGAGTTATGTGGTTTTTGTTTAAAAAATTTTATTTCTTTTAAAAAAATGTCATAAAATTTTTATTTCAAACAATTTTGGAAAATAATTTATTGATTAAAGTTATAACAATGTGACTATTTCAGCCAGAATTGAATTTTTTGAGATAAAAAGATTGTTTCTGCTTCATGCCTCGTGCTACGTCATCTGCCTCGTGCTACGTCATCATTGCACGAGTCTAAAAAATGTAACAGGAACGGCGAGAAAAGGTTTTATTTTCGAAAATTACTATTATTAAAGGGTTCAACTTTCCATCTGGAATTTAAAAAGATAAGCTTGATAGGGACTTTAAAGGCTCATTTCTCCGAAAGTGTCCAATGTATCAAGCTAAAACGTTGGCTGAATATTAACTGCGCTACACTCATCAACTTGTTTTGTTTGAATGTGCAAGTTGGATTTATGGTTTTATTATGTAAACAATGAAATCTGCCTACAAAAAACTGTTCAAAATTCTTCAATTCATTTCAGTTGTTAGCAAGCCTGTGGACGTTTGGTCGATGCAACTGTCCTAAAGGTTCGTTTGCTGTCAATTCCGCGAACGAGACTGCCGCACAGCGCTGCTGCAAATCATGTCCCCAGGGAACAAAGGTGCTGACCCTATGCACGGCGAACATGACGACAAAATGCAGCTCCTGCCAAGTAAGAGAAATCTTTCATCTCATATCTTTCATACGCTCTGATAAAAAGATCATTAGCAACACAAAGGCGTGAAGGACAAAAACGCCTTAATGCCAGCTGTGACTACGCAAGCCTACTATTTTCCTGGGTACACTTCTTTTGTAACAATGTCTATTTTTTTTGGACCAAGGCTAAATTTTCTAAAATATTTCAAAGATTTTTTGATGAAAGTAAAAATTAAAAATTTGTTGATATATAAGGGGTCCTAAAAGTATTTGAGTATATGGACGTCGTCCAAAATATGCTGTTAAACCCGGTTAGGACTGGGAACATGTGCATGTAAGTGAGGTCATAAATGCTTCATTAGTGAAGAAAGCCTACTATGCACATTATAAGTCTTGTGTGTTAAAGTCATTGAGTTCCTTATCAAGCGTCTTTAAGTGCCGGTGAGTGACGGACATAAAAGTTTAAGAAGAATACAGTAGACATGTTTACTAATAAGGTCACTGTAGCCTAGTGCCTCGCTTGCATGCACTTGTTCCCAGTCTTAATCATGTTTGCCAGCTATTTTTGAAAGTGGTCCATATTTGACTACTTTTAGTAGCCCCATGCATGTCAACAAACTTGTTGGTGTCACACAGCTTTTTCCACGAGATTTTCCTTTTTCGGGATTGGAACAGGCTGACTGCCTTTTTTTAGATTGATAAAAAAAATCACCCTAACTAGTGCATTTTTTTTAGTTTTTTTAGTTTTGTAAGTTTTGCTGTCTGGCTCAACAATCCAGCTCAAATGACTTGTTTTGTGCTATTTACAAACGATCACGACAAGAAAATTTTAAATCGTTTCGCCGAGTCTAAAAACGAAGGTTTTTAAAAAAGCCTTGTTTCAAAGGCAGTGACAGACAGCGCAAAAAAGTCGATAAAGTGCGTCGTAAACGTATTTGAAGGGGGAAAAAAAAGCTGTGAGTCCGCTTTCGTTAAACAACAGTTTCAATAACAAACTTAACCAAACCTATCGAGCCTCTAAAGTTCTTTAAAATATCTTTTAAGCTTAAAACTGAGAGTTTATATTCCATTCAACTTCAATTAGTGTCAAGAAGAGAGAAATTTTCATCTCTGCAATCGTACACAAAATTATTGGGAAGGTTATAAAATAAATAAACCCCTTTTTGGCTCATTGGTATATCGGAGGATATAATGTCCTTGGTTGATAGATTGTCCTCAGTTGTTGTTTCTCAGTTGCCCTCGATATACCAGCCACCTGAAGGGTGAATATGCGGGTGAATTGAATGCCCAGATAATAAGATACACAAAAACCAACTCCCAACATGCTTAGTTCGCACAATTATCGGTGAAATCTATGCATCAAGCTTCAAACCCTGCCTGCCTTTCAATTCAAATTCAACGATTTTATCTTGTACTAAGCACATAACACCAACTTAGGGAGCCTTGAAACGAATCTAGCATCTACAAACGGTTCGTGTTTCAATTAATTTATGCCAAACTTTTAAATTCGGATGTAATTTAATTATCTCACATCAATAAGCGAAGCGTAATTGAAACACAGCCCGTGGTGCAAGATAAAGCCAGAATTGAATTAGAATTGAATTTGATTTGAAGTTGAGTTTGAATTGAAAGGCAGGCAAAGATTTAGAGGCCGTTGCACACTTTTGCGGATAGATTTCATCAAGAGTTGTGCGATGACAAAGAATTGAGCATGTTGGGAGTTTGTATATCTCATTATCTGGGTACTCATATCACTCGCATATTGGAATGGATAGGCAACAACGCTCAGCTCACTACCCCTGACAGGCAAGTAAGAAAGTAGTCAATTCACGTATAAAAGATTTAATTTCTCATAATTCAGATAAAGCGCGTGGGCTCCCTGTGCTAGAAACATAACATTTGAGATAGAAAATTAAATAATAATTATCAATTTCCAAGAGCGCTTGTTGGATACGAGATGGTAAATAGCCAACGAGACGCGAAGCGCTAATTTTGCTATAAATCATCTCGTATCCAACAAGTGTGAATGGAATAATTGTTTATTTAAGTTTAATGAGATTAAGCAAATCCTTAAACAAACTCTAATTTAATGGCCTATCCGAAACCTTCCGTAAAAATTTTTCAGCCGGGCAACACTTTTTATATAGGTTTGAACTAATAACCGCGATTGGGTGAACCATTCAGAACGCTAAAAATTTAATAATCGAGGTTGAAAACTTAATGAAGGGGGATTTCGAACTGTGTTTTATCTTATAGGCTAGTAAACATGTCCCCCGAAACTCTTAATTTGTGTGCTTGCGCCCCCTGTCCTATAGAATATGGATTAGTTTCCGATTGCACTTTTGCTTCATAGACCAGCTGGCAAACACATGAACTTTCTAATTTGCGTGCTTGCATAATTTCCCTGAAGAGTATTGGGTAATATCCGATTTAATTTTGTCTCACAGATTGGTAAATACATGCACCCAGACTATCTCACTTGTGTCCCTTGCACCGCCTGCCCTAAAGGGTTCGGGGTAGCATTCGACTGTGCGCTGGACAAGAACACTAACTGTCAGCCCTGCAAACAAGTAAGTAGTATTACACAGAGCTATGTTCGTGCTTCCAAGGACCCCACTCAATTATTTTTATGATGGGAGGGGGGGGGGGGGGGGGATGGGGGGT
>JAOBRD021046375.1:0-11532 GCA_027575215.2 Hydrozoanthus sils | reverse complement strand
TAAAGAGAGCACTAGTTTTTTCTTCTCATCCCCCTCCATGCACCTCGCCCCACCCCCCCAGGTACTCCCCCGTCAGCAGCTTGGCTTGTCCAGGCTTGGTGATGAAGATGACCAAGTCCGTGTCGAAGTACAAAACGCGTTGTTGGAGAAGTCCAAGGTGCGGTAGAGCTTGAGCCGGGCCCAGCAGGTTGTGAAGGTGGCCACAAAGATGTTCAAGTGGGGGGTGACGGCTTCCTTCTCAGCCTTGGTTTTGTACTGCAATTCGACACTCGTTCAATAGGTACATGTTACAAATGTCGTGATGTTCACTGAGGAGGAAGTCGAAGAAGGCAGACGGGTCGCTGAATTGGATGGTTTGGGTCTTGTTTAACCTCTGGCCGAACTTCCCCCACATGGAATTGAGCACGAGTTTGGCCACTGTCCTCGATCCTGGTGATCCTGACAGGGTCCAACTGGATCCCTTCCTTCGCTTCAAAATTGGCCACATACTGCTGACGGGTCTAGGGGGTGGTGCACCACAAAGACCATCCTCGACCTTGATCTTCAACCACTACATTGACGTAGTCTGTGAACAATCCCTGTTTGGTATTGGGGAAGTCCCAGACTTCGTGGATGGTGAGGATCTGGTAACCCTGACGGATGGCTTCTTCAAGTTCGGTGGTGCACCATGCCCCCACCAGTTGGCGTTCCTCGGGCGAGTGGGCACATGACCAGGTCTTGTCATGGAGGGACAGGTCGATTTGTTGTTCCACGCAGCAACAACAGAGGGGAAAGGTCAGTTTTTCGGCTTACCAGTAAGGGAGGACGGGATGGTACAAACCAAAGGGTGGCAAAACAGTCACTTTTGCCAAACCGAAGTAAGGGGACAGGTCGGTTCCTTTGGGGTCGTACACGAAAGTGGGATAACCGATGGGGTACTTGGTGTTCTTGTTTACCCACAGGTACTGGCTGGTGAAATTGAAGTAATCGATTTCCTCCCCTTCGCTGGCTTTCCTGTACAAGGTGACCGCGTTCGTACGGCCACCGAAGAAGGCATCCCGTGGGTTCAAGGGCGGCTGAAGGTGGGATCCCTCCACCAAGGTCTGAGTGGTTTCTCGTTCTTTTTCAGCTCGGCCCAAGCGCACTCCCACATTTCGACGACCCGGTATCCCTTCTGTCTCAGCATTCCCATTTTCTGTTGCGTCTCTTGTTATGCATCCGCCGGTTTACGTCCGTGGAGGTAGACCAACGTCTCGCTCCAGTTGGGGTAATGGGCCGGACAGCCGTGCCATAGACACCCGTGGAACTCGTTCGCCGTTTTGGATTCGAGATGGTAACCATCCAAGGATTAATGGGTGCCCAGGACGCGGTTTTCTCCTCCACTCTGTGCGTGCTGGATCACGATGTTTTGGGAGCACTCCACCTACCGCAACCACTCCAGGCTGACGTGAGAAGGGTTGGAGGAACATTGCCAGCCGCGCTGAGGCTCTGAGGCAATGATGTTGGGGGCCAACTGGTTCTTTCGGAGACCCCAGCTGCAGGCAGCGACGATGGTGATCTTCACGAACAGATTGAAGTCCACCATGGTCTTGAAGGCCTTCTTGAAGGCCTTCTTGAAGGTCAGGCATCCTCCTTTCAGCAGTTTCACGTCCGACTTGCAGTACTCGAGCAGCTCGAAACGCAAGTCGAACGTGACGTTTTGGGCGACCTCTTACCACTGGTCGAAGTCTTTCTTGGCCAAGAGGGACAGAGTCTGGTGCCCTTAATAATCTCTCTGTGGTAGGGGCCCAACGTAATCTCGGTTGGCCTCCGTATTAAAAAAATGGGGAAAATACCCCTTTTTCAGTTCGGTGAGGCCAAAGGTCTTGGGGAAGGCAGCTGATCCCATGGCAAAGAAGGAACGGAAGTCGATAAATCGGCTTTGATAGAGTTCCATCATCAGGATCGTGTCCCCGTTCCTTATCTGCTGTTTTGGCGGTTGTATTCCTTCATAACGAAACACCCGTCGTATGCTTGGAAGTTGTGTGCCAGGACGATCAAGGATCGGTTGTCTTCCCTGTCCACAAGGGTGTCCAACCACTGCGTGAACTGGGCGACACACGTTGCTCCATGAAAGACGTGGTCTGGTTCCGAGTCCAGTTCTGTCTGGGTGACGATGAGGTTGGGTACGTGTTCGCCGGTCTCTTGGGTGGCCTCGATGTTGAAGAAGAGGAGGAGGTTGGATGGTCTACCATCGCCTTCGGCCAACAGGTCCTCAAAACTGTCCACCCCCAGAGCCTCCACCATGTTGTTGATGTCCTCAGCCTCTTCCAAGCGGGGTCTCTTCAGTCCAAGTCCTTGGGCCCTTCGCTGTTTTCTTTCCGCAATCTTGTCTCCCATCTGAATGTAGCACTGGTGGGAGCCCAGACCCACGTACTCGGTGCAGGAAGGGCACCGGCTGTGACCGCACTGGTGTTGTTGGATGTCCTTGGGTCATTTCAAGAGCTTGAAACATTGGGGACATTTCCGTTTGGTTCGGCAGACGGAAGGGTTGGTCGACGTCGCCGGTTTTCAGGCAAGGGTCTTTTCGCTGTGGGCCAGGAGACAAGTGGGCCCATGCAAATCTCGGTGACAGTCAGGACAGTAATGGGAGGAACGGTGGTCTGTACGTTGTTGTCGGGCCTCGAGATAGTCGAGACACCCTTGTTGGCAGCATCGGGAGCAATAGTCTTTATTGGCCGAACAAGCGTGCCGACCTTCTTGGTCATACCCTTTCAGACAGAAGGCACGGAAGTAGCTCTTGCAGAAGAATCTGAGGAGGGTTGTAATCACATCATAGTGCTGGTTGTCCAGAAAAACAGCCAGATGCTCGGGGGCCTTCGCTGTACCAGAGACACTGGTGGGATCAGGAAGCGTCAACCGCCCAGATCTTGTAGCCTTTCAGTATCTCCGTCCTCACAAATTGGACGAGTTCAGCGGGTCCACACCCTCGCGTGACGGGCTTGCTCTTTCTGGATGGGACGACTGTGACGCATGTTAAGATAATATTGGGTGTTGGGCGAGGTCTTCCGAGCCAAGGCTGTCACCAGTGCCCGAGCACAGCAGAGGGAATCGTTTTTAATCTGGATGACGGCTCGCCTGCTGTAGGGGAGGGTTGTGGACAACAAATTCCCGGGCACATGTTTTCTTTTAAGGCCACGGCCTTCCTCGGGCATGAACGGGCATGACCGGGCATCAAAAATTAAAAAAATGGAAAGCGAGATTCCAGAGTCGATACGTGAAATTGTGGCGGGAGAGAAAGTGGTGGGAGGACCCACCATTTTACCAAGTACAAAGTTGGCGCCTAAAAGGACCCACCCTTACAAACAACCTAAGACGACAACGTCGCCACCGTCACACCCTATTTTGACTGGAAATTTGTGTCCTCTGCACGAGACCCCCATGTTGCAATGGACTTCCAAAAAACAACAGTGGAAGTTCTACGAATCGCTGTCCCATCGTCGTCGATGCCGAGGAAGCCGACATGAACAGTAACCGTTGGTTGTGGTTCCTCCGCCAAGATATCCATCCCTGTTTCAAATCGGCTCCGATGGAATTGGTCCGTTATTATAAGAAACCCTGCAAGTTCGGACTCAGTTTTTCGGTGGCCATCGAAAACCGACCCTATCTCACGTGCCAGAAAAAACGGTGCCGTCTCTTCCTCTGGATGGACCAAGACCCTGCTCGATTTTTGGAAAGCTCAAATGCCATTGGACAATCTTGTATAAAGAGGAAAAAAAGATAAAAAGGAACTTTTAAAAGGGGAACATCCAGTCGGACTTCCACTTTGGACGAGGATGTATCGTTTATGTTTGATCTTGGATTTTGACGGCTACCGAGTGAAAGATAACCCCGCCCGAAAGAAGAGTATTTTTTTCGTACGGGAATTAGGCTACTGCGATTATGCAGAGCGTTGGACTGATCCTACATGGGGAATGTATCATTATCGACCTTTTATTCCGTATGAAGAAGTCGCGAAAGACAATGCGCGTACGATCGGCTACGTCTACCGTCACGTTCACGGTCTTCTTTAAACTCCTTGAACCCAAGAACGAGCCCTAGATTCCGACCAGTTTCCCAAGGACGTTCGCGAGTTATACCGACGTTTCAAGACCTCGGAACGGTACATGGTGGGCTACAAAGGGGGAACGGTGGAACGAGACTGGCTATTTTCTCTCAGGATTCCTTCGATCAACTTAGAACTGTACGGATGTCCGAACATGAACGACATGATCCGTTTGAGAACAGTGCCTTTGTGCGGATTTCACCGAGAACCGTTATGGCACCACTGTGCCCAAGAGGAATGTTTATGCAGTGGTGGCGCGGGGTGTGGGGGGCCGATCGCGATCGCAATTTTACGAATTCTCAACTTGTCAGTCGTTGGAAATAAAAGTTCTTTTTTGAGTTGTCCCAGGTCTGAGTAGTTTATGTCTGGGGGTGTCTCGAGGGAGGGGTTCATTCGAGAACTGACCGCCGCGAGAGTAACTAAATGTTCTTTAGCTGGGTGGTGTGTCGGTGGACCTGTATGATGTTGTACGAGCGGTATGGCCCTTGTTCCCTCGAAGGGTGGCTCCCAAGAGAAATCGAGCACCTCAACTTATTTCGAACCCTCGTTCGAGATCCTCATTATTTTTGTGGCCTACGTGCGGTGGTTAACCCTTCATAAAGGTGACGGAGAGTGTGCCCGATGTTATCCAGTGCTCCGATGCGAGTATAGCCCCTTCGTTCCTTCCCTGCTCGGATTAGTGTTGAGGTGTTGTCTCGTGCCATGGGGTCCCAATCCAAGAAGAAGAAGACCAGACCCTCCCGAACCAAGACCCAACTCGTAAAAACGTACAAGAATCTGAAGAATCCCAGAAGTTTAGGAGGCATCCAATGGTTTGCTCGAGCCCAAAACGTGTTGTTAAAGAAAGCTCAAAATTCGCTCGAGGGCGACGTGTCCTACACGCTGCACAAACCGGTCTGTCGTCGCTTTCGGACGTCGCGCGTCCTCGTGTTTGGGATCGATCACCAATGGGTGGGCGATTTGATGGAAATGCAACCATTGGCTCGGTACAATTGAGGTTACAAATTTTTATTGATGGTGATGGATGCCTTTTCCAAGTACGCTTGGGTGGAACCGATCAAGAACAAGACGGGCAAAGCCATCACCGAGGCATTTGTCAACATCGTAAAAAGAGCCTAGGGTAGGATCCCTGGCCAATTCCAAACCGACAAAAGGAAAGAATTTTACAGCAAGCCGTTTGCCGAGATGTTACGAGAAAAGAACATACGTCATTTTTCGACCGAGAGCGATGTCAAAGCCTCGCTGGTCGAACGGTTTAATCGCACCTTGAAAGGACACATGTAGCGTTACTTCATGGGCCACAACACGTTGAAGTACATTGACGTGGTGCAAGATCTGGTCCGCGACTACAATGCCAGTCCTCATCATTCGATCGGCATGAAACCGGAAGAGGTGACCGAAGCCAACGAAAAAGAAGTGTGGGACGCGTTGTATGGTTCCCATTAGAAGAAAAAACCCAGATATCGCGTGGGGGATTACGTCCATCTGACCGAGCGAATGAAACCGTTCAAGAAAGGGTATCTGCCGCAATGGACTGAAGAAGTGTTTGTGATCTCGGCGGCCCAGGCGGGCGACCCGTCGACTACCAAGATCATCAAAATGGATTAAACTCCTTTAAAAGGCACGTTCTACAACGAAGATCTTCAGAAAGTCGATGACGAGACCGTGTGGCAGATTGAGAAAGTGCTTCATCGCCGAGGGGATCGTTTATTGGTCAAGTGGAAAGGTTTTCCCAACAAATACAACAGTTGGATTCGTAAAGTGGACGTGGTATGAGCTCGGAGGAACAATATGTCACAATGATCAGCATGGCCTGCACGAACGATTTTCCCAACAACAAACCGAGGGATTTCAAAAACCGCCTCAACCAAACCCTTCAATTCCGAGGGAATCATTGGTTAGTTGGTCTGACGAGTATCTCCACTCTCGATTCCGGCATGGATTTCAGCCCTCTCCTTCCCGAAGGGGTCCCGATCCCGAGGATGAAGAGCCATTCCACCCTGCCTTGGGCTCATTCGTACCTGAACAACAAGTTATCCCAAGTGGACGACGGAATCTCTTTGTTTGCCGCTTTTGTTCAAGCTCTGGAATGTGACATGGCCCGTCGCTTCAAAGATAGACCTACTGCTTTCTACTCGAAAATGATGAACGGCGACGGCCAGAAACGCTATCTTACCTTCAAGTGGGAAGAGGAAGGAAAAGAAACGACCTTGCTCGTGGATAATTCGAACACAGCGATAGAAAACGGAGGTTCCGCTCAATTATGGATCCATGCCAACTTGGCGAAGAAAATGAATTTAGTGAAAGAAAATCGACGTGGCAAATTCGTGCTGACCGATAACATGATCGCCGAATACCCCACCCCTCGCGACAGGGCGGATTTGTTAGAGAATAAGAATATAGTCTTTAGGTATAGGAGGCGTTCTAAGGGACCTCCGGTTTACTACACGAAGATAACGTATCAGGGGGTAGAGTATCTCGTCTTGGATCCGAAAATGAATTGGCGGTTTTGGAATTTGAACGAAAGTTTCAACCGGTTGAGAGGACGTCGCCATCGTTCGATGCACATTTATTCCGATGTGGTCCAGAGCACCATGGTGGGAAATCAGATGACCGATCTCTTGCGAGAGATTCCCTATTCCTATGAAGGCAAACGAACCTCTTTCTACGAACCCCGACACGTCCATTACGTGCCCCTTCGCAACACCTCCATCGATCAAATCCACTTCCAAGTCTCGGAAACCCGATGGAACGTTGTCCCCGCTGCTGACCAGTAAAGTTCCCATCATCGTCACCCTTCATTCCAAGAATGCCGCAGCGGCAGCGAGGATATAAAAAGCTGGAACACGGCCTCCTTTTTCTCATTACACACCATGTTGGGTAGGACGTTAAGACGATTCCGACCGGACGGCGCGACGGGAAAAGGTCTTCCTTCTTTACTCTTGAACCAGCTGGGTCCAGCCTTGCAACAACCCAGTCTCTCCAAAATCGTCATGAAGGCCACCAAGAAACGAAAACTACCCTCGCGCCAAGAGGTTATAAAGAAAGCCAAGATGAACCATATCAATCTAGTTCGCAACTTCTTGAGTCGAAGAGAACATGAATCGCCTCCCGTTGGCACCGCGTCCTATCTCGATCTCGACGCGCTCTCGGAAGTTTGGGTCTGTGGCAAAGTCCCATTACCAAGCTTCGTCAAGGATCTATGCCGACGACAGACCCTTTACGGCACACCACCTCGTTGGGACCGAGAAACAGCAAACCCCAGCGGCGGTGGCAGCCGTGAAGAGTATAAAAAAAGACGACCACCCCGCGATCGTCGTCTAGTCAGAACGAACCGCCATGGAGGGAGGACATCATCGATCCGCTAAGCTTCTCAATGATCACGTTCAAATGTTTACTGTTCCGCCGACCGATGCCACAGTGGTGGCGGCTCGAGAAGTGGAGTATTTTACTATGTCCGACAGTATGATCACGCCGGTGGAAATCACGGTTCCTGCCAATACAGAATTCTTGGATCTCAGCCGGACGTTTGTCCGTTTGGAGTACACGGCCAAGAAAGCCGACGCGACCTCAAGCCTTCTCCAGTTCGACGTGTGGACATTATTGTTTTTATTATTTAGTGCTGAAAAGCCAAGGAAAGACCATGGACGATTTTCTAGCTCGTTTTAGCAAATATGATTTTGTGTACAGCAATCACATCGTGTCGAATTGGTTGCAATGTCAAATGTATAAAAGGCTGTAACGCGAAGAAAATAAAAGTTTAGTTGTGGTTATCCAGCGTGTGAGTCCTGTAAGTTCTTTCAAGGTCCAAAAAAGCACCCCCCAGCCTCACGTTTCACCGTTTTCGTCATCCTACTTCCATTTTGATCGTTGGACCGAGCGGATGCAGCAAGACAGTGTTTGTCACGTCGCTCCTGAAAGAGCCCTTGCGTTATTTCTCCCCTGAGACGCCTCATAACCTTCCTTATTGTTACGGAGCCTGGCAAGACGGGTTCGCTCCTCTCAAGAAAGCAGGGGTCCACTTCCACGAAGGAGTCCTGACGCAGACCAATCTAGACCGATGTTTTCGTCCTACCGGAGAGGGTATTTTGGTCTTGGACGATTTGATGCAAGAAGCGGGGGACGATCCCAACGTGCTGAATTTGTTCACCAAATGGTCTCATCATCGCGGCATTACCGTCCCGTATCTATGTCAAGATTTGTTCCCCAAAGGCAAATATGCCAAAACCATTTCCGGCAATGCCCATTACATCGTGGCCTTTGAAAATCCGAGGGACAAATTAGCCATCAAGAATCTGTTGATGCAATCGTTTCCGGAACAGTGGCGCGACGTCCTGGACGTGTTTACGCAAGCGACGTCTCGTCCTTTCGGGTATGTGATCATGGATTTATATCCCGCTTCGGGCGATCGTTTGTGAGAGTATTAAAGGGGGAAGGAGGCATGCGAGGCTTCACATCGTCATGTCCACCGTGAACTTGGATGACTTACTCCGCCTGGAGGACGAGGACGGAGAGGATCCTCTTATTACGTCGCTATAACAAACTCTTGGGAGGACGACCTACTTCGCCTTCCCGTTCAGACGAAGAAGAAGACCCTTTGATTCATATCGTCAACGAGTAAATGTGGGCCCTAGAACTATCGGGGTAGGGTCTCGACCGAATACGGTTCCCCCTTCCCCAGTCACTCCCATCCTGACGGGACCAGCCGAAGACCTGGACGATCCTTCCACGTGGTTAGGAGACGATGGCGAACCTCCCGCGACTTCCGCTGCCAAACCGCCACCCCAACAGGACGACAACGACCGTGGGGGGAGAAGAAGAGCAAATCCACGTCGTCGCGAAAATTTGTTAGCTCGAATCGATCGCGTCGTGTCGGTCTCGTCGACGGCCAGTGCTGTGTTAAAAGGTGGTTGGAATACAAAAAGTGGACCCAGAAACAAGAAATGACCCTTTTTGCGTTTACGTCTTACGACAAAGTTCTGTCGAACCTACAACATTTGGCCGATCGATCGGACACAACGGAGAACGATGTGGAAAAGTAGACTCTCGAAGTGCGACTTCACAATGACTTGATCCGAGATTTTGCTCCCCCTCTGACCGATTCGATCTGTCATACCTTTCGGACTCGAGCGATGAGAAAGAAGAAGACTCGAAAACGACCCACATACACAGCGGGACGACGATCCCCCTTCCCTAGAAGATGACAATCCGCCCTATCCCTCCAAGAACAACGTCGACTTGTGAGAGAACTGTTCAAGACCCGCCGAGGTCAAAAAGGGGGAAACGTGTTGAAATTCTTCAAGAATCTGGGAAAAGGGAACCTTCGTGCCGTCCAAGAGTTGGTCAGTTGATTCTAAATCTGGGACCATGACCCAAACCAAGAAGAAGTTGACCAAGTTCAAAAAAAAGACGCGAAGAAGAAGAATACGACAAAAAGGAGGCATCCTGGGTGTGCTGGCCAAAGGGTTGTTGGGAACCTTAGAGGTTGATTTATTAGGAGACTTATTGGGTGAACCCCGCCCCCACCAGGTTATTATTACGACTACGCATAAAACCCTCTCAGAATCGTCATGCCACCAAGCCGGTCACGTCGTTCTACTAGACGTTCCTGTCCCCGACGAGGTCGAGGTTTACTGGGAAGTTTGATCAAAGGATTTGTTCACCTCCTATTCCGGAAAGGAAGACAAGCCCTCGTTCATTCGGGCAAAAAGTATTTAACCAAGAAGACTGTGAAAAGTTTGGCCAAAACGTCCACCGAAGAAGCCGCAAAAGGAGCCGTGTCTGGAGGGGTCTAGTACGAATATAACGAACAACTTCCCCTGCACTTAAGCGAAAGCGATCGGGATCGACATGTTCGCACCACGAATAGCCCCGAAGGGTACAGGTCACACCACACCCCAACACCTAGAACAAAACATTTTTTTGAAATTTTTTTTTTATTCCTCTTTTTATTTTACAGATTTTTTTTTTACAGTTTAAAGAAATCTCGCGAGAAAAGCAAAATAATTATCCTTTCGAGCGAAAGCGAACATCTCCTTCCCCTGCCCTCAAACGAAATCGATAAGGATCATAGTGTTCGCACCACAAGGAGCCACAAGGGGTGCAGACCACATCACGCTCTAACACCTAGGAACAGAGGGACGATATACCTTTTACTTAAAGAGGTCACTTGTAATAATACCCAATCAATTCCGTCGAAAAGGATACGGATACAACTTCATAAAAGAATCAAAACAAGCAATGAGAAAAGACCCGTAAGAAGCATAATAGCGTGGGAACAAGTCACAAAAGAGAATTCGTAACGTGCTGCGACCTCCTTGTAATCTTTGGCGTTGGTCAAAGTGTTCGCAACGATTTCCCTCAAAATAGGTCTCGCAATACACCTGGGGCATCAGGACCTAATTTTTTCATTTCAAAACAAAAAAAGAAAAGATGACTTTCTAGGAGATCCATCGCGGTCGTCCCTCCTCCCGACTACGAGACCAGTGATGACAGACGACGGTAGGGGGGAAATGAAACCTATACTGGACGTAGAAATAACACGCCGCGTCGAGTGGAAGTACCTACGAAAAAAGGCAACAGAAAGGGGTCTGAAAACAGGGGAGTCTCTCGAAGACGAGTAACACTCTAAAATCCCTTCGACCCCCACCCAAACGAGTTCCTACATCGTCCCTATGTTCGCAATAAAGGTCGTCAAACGTTTCGCAGTTCGTTCCTCGAGATAATACCTTTTTTTTAAACAAAAAGCTAGTTTCAGTAGGTCCTGAAGCCTTACCTAATCTAAGAGAGTTTCGTAACAAAAAAGAGGTTATCCACTCTGCCATCCTGTCAAGCCTATCATCTGGATCACGGTTCATGTTTAACGAGAAATAAACAATTATTTCGATGTTATAAAACGCGATCAATCCTCTAGAATGACGGCAAAACTCTCTTGATAAATCCTATAAACTAATTTTTGATCGCTATAATGGTAATACATCTCCCCAGAATTGAGTTCCTAATTTTTCCAAATCTTGTAAAGGAGCCCAGAGCGCACCCATTACCTAAACAATCTATCGTCTATATAGAGGGAATAAGCTAATCAACTGCTGTCGGTCCTCCTGGATCGTAAAAGATTAAAAACCAGAGATGCTGGGGTAACGCTCATAACTCCCCGTAATTTATCCGCAAGGAACCGCACCAACAGGTTACGCTGACGACCTAAAATAGAGAACACGAAGGAACACTTAATGGGACGGTCCGTGACGCTAAGGATCAACCAACTTTATAAAAGTGATATTTCTTCCGAATCTCTTCGATATGAACACACCAGAGGTCCGAAGAGGAGGACAGGGTGACCTTGAAAGAACACACAAAAATAATCAACTTGGTAACTTAACTTAATAGGGTGGCCCTTGACGCCAAGGATCGAAATAGTTTCTGATCCGTATCCTTATAAACGTGGTCCCACTCATCAACCTATGCCGTCT
>JAOBRD021046269.1:0-11533 GCA_027575215.2 Hydrozoanthus sils | reverse complement strand
AACTGCGATAAAGTTTTGTCGAGAGCTTGATATTCGCAGAGTTCAAGGCTCTTTTGGACACCCCTTGCTTCTGCCCAAATACGTTCAACCAATAATTTGTACTTTTACGAGTGTTTTCGTTCTCACTAAACACTATTAAATCCTGAATACCGTTTTCGTCAACTTGAAGCCATTTTTACTCAAACGTAAACAACAAATTTCTTAAACAAGCGGCCAATCAGCGCTAAGTAATTTTGCCCTACCGGATTTAAGAGAAAATGCCCCCGCTGTTATCCAATCAGCTTGAAGTAATTTTGCCCTCTATGTTATAAGGCACTATAAACCGACATTACTTTGGGGAGACTTTTTATCTCGTAGAACTCAAAGTTAACGTTACCATATCGGACAGTTATATTATGCTTCGCAAACCAACGTTAGTTTATGGAGATTTTATACCTTGAAGAACTCAAAGTTGACGACACTTTAGGGCAAATGAATTAGGCTCTATGAATCGACGTTATTTTGGATAGACATTTTACCTTGGACAACTCAAAATTGACCTTAAGTTCGGGAAGATGTATTAGGCTCCATAAAACAGACGTTACTTTAGGGACACTTTTTACCTTGAACTCAAAGTTGACGTTAATTTTTGAAGAAACGTTAGTTTATATGATATTAATTAATTGTATTAGGGATTCTCTTGTAACTTTAAACCTATTGAGAATGGAATGTAAATTAAGCCTAAATAAATTACTTTACACCATACTAAGTTTTCACCCATATCAAGGTCGTCTTCATCACTACCATATCCACCTACAGTAGGTCATTATCGTCACTTTTATCTGGATCGAGAGTAGACAGCAAAATATCGTTTTGATCTGGCATTAATTCAGATTCGGAGGAAAGTAGTTCTGCTAAATCATTCACTTCATCATCAGAAACTTTAAAGATACGACTTATTACTTCCTCATCAGTCAAATACCTCCTTGCCAGCATGCAAAATGCAGAAAATGTTCTAAAAATACAAGATTTCACGTGGGCGCTGCCATGTTTTTTTAGCAATGATGCAATGGGATGGGTATTTTTCAGAAATCTTGCAAATTTATTATCTCGTCACGCAGTGAGGGTTTTTTTGACTCACAGGCACCCCAAGATTGTAGCAAGTCTAATTATATTGATTGTATTGATACTGAAAATTTCCCATATAAAGTCATATAAAATTAGTCAAAAATTTAAAACCGAAAATATTGAAAAAAACTTCATCTGCCTCGAGTTCACCTTAATTGTGGCTGTACTTGTATCTGGTATGTGGATGAAGTATTCTAGAGGGAATTTTTCCACTCCTCACAGCGAGTGCAAAAACTCTCCCTGAAACACCTCCAATCGCGCCCAAACTGATACACCTCAGTTATAAAGACAAAGTTAACTCAAGCTAGGTGAAATTTACTTCAATTATTACAGGTTTTAAAATCTTGGCTAAATTTAAAAGACTTTTTATGGAATATTGTCAACAGATCATTATATTAGACTTACTACAACCTTGGGGTGCTTATGGTTTACTTATCGTAGCCGTTAATCGAACACACAACTTCAGCTCGGTACAAATGATCCAAATTGCGCTACAATAATTTCCTATCTGGACTACTTTATATCAGGTAGGGTACTGGAAATCCGATTTATTATTAAGGAACGGAGTGAGAATACTTTCTTGTTTCTCACAGTCACCATTCTCCAACTACAAGATCGCACGACAGGAATAGAAATTAACCGTTGAACGACCTCTCCTTTGCTTACATTCGGAATCTACCCAATGACTGTATGGCTATGCCTTCCCATGCAGGATAGGTGGGAAAAAGGAAAAGTTGGTTGTCCTGAATTATGCTTTAAGTTCAGTGGTCTCTTGTAGAGACAAGACTTCAATTCTTCGTGGAAAAAAGTAACTTTATTTACATAGCAATAAATTCTAGATGACCTCGGTACATTTTTTGCAGTATAATTGCGAACAATTCTTCGTGCTTTTGTGCTTTTGTGCAAAACGTGTTTCAATAGTTTCACTGGGATTCTACCCACTTCTCTGTTACGTGTAGCTCGAGGTCTGTGTTTTTGACTCACATACTTAATAAAAACAAACTGCGCGTAACGAGACCTGCATTTCTACATGAAAACTGAATCTTTATTGTGATAAGTAATTACAGATAGCAGTTCAGAAAGCAGTTATATCACAATCACTTATCATAGTCATAGTCATCCATACAATTATACGAGAAACTCCAGTTCCTTTTACACATTTTCTTGCCGAAAAAATATCAGAAAACTTGCAATACGCATTCAAGGACCACGCTTCATTAAAATCAGAAATTTGCAATGCTGCTAACATTTCTCTTTTTGAGTCTAGATTAAAAACTTTCTTATTAAATTGATTCTTGCTTTTTTTTTTGATAAGCTGCCCTGCGCTTTGCTTATGTACTGTCCCTGCGCTTGTTTGCCTCAGTGTTCTTGTCTCGCTTATTCTTGCATAAATATACTAGAACTAAGATACATCTGTACGCACCCCCAATATATATTTTGCCATTTCTAATAGTTGAGGATCTCATAACCCAAATAAGCCCTATGGTTTCTTTATGAACCTCCTCGCATTGTGTTTCTCATCTTTATAATACGCATACATCTAAGTGTAGTTCCTTTTTTTGTATTATGTTATATTTATAAAATTAATTATCTTTTGTAAACATATAATGATATATATATGTAACACAGGCAAAAAAAAAACTGAAACTGAAACATTCATGTACAACCAGCAACTTATACAAGGCTAAATATAAAAGAACGACTATTAACGTAATTGCTATAGTGACCATTGGAATTAACGATGCACACTTTAAGTAGATATTTAACATTAATATAACACAGAATATAGTACGGTATGATAAAATTTAACTACTCGATAATCGGCGATTTAAGCTCGACAAATCTTCCTTATTGTATCTTGTAGATAGCAACTGACATCTTCGCGATATTTTATCTTCGTTTTAAGTGCTCAAAACAATTGCTGTTACAACTGAACATTTTGTTGTTTTTTTTTCTGTGATATTTTTCTGAGTCTTTTTTAGTTCATTTGGCATTTTTTGGCTTGTTTTTTATACCAAGAATGGCGTATGCATTTGTACTTTGAGCGTCCACAAAGCAAAATTACTCTCCATACTTTTCTTCGACAACGCCCAAATCTCAATAGAATTCAAAATGGCGTTGTTGCTTGTAGCGTACAAACAAAGTGACAAACCACGTGACCAGAAACTCTGTAACATATATAGATTTAAAAGCCATTTTAAGACTCGTGCCGGCCTAAAGGCCCGGGCACGAGTAATTATTATTTGAACACAAGAGGTTTTCTGTACTCAATTGAAATGATTTTAGGTACGGTATTTAGCACAAAAAATTTTATGTTTTTTATATTGCTTTTACTTCAATTAATAGTTTAAGCGAACCCCAAAAGTTTTCTATACTCAATTGAAATAATTTTAGGTACTTAACACAAAATTATGCTTTATAAATTACTTTTACGTCAGTTTATTGTTTAAGCGAAAACAAAAAGTTTTCGGTACTCAATTCAAATGATTTTAGGTACTTAGCACAAAATTATGTTTAAATTGCTTTTACGTCAGTAATTAGTTTAAGCGAACGCAAAATGTTTCTATACTCAATTGAAATAATATTGTTTTTCTTTGCAAAACTTAACAAAAAGAATTTGTTGTTTATTCCTTTTACGTCATGTGTCTAGAACAAAGAACGACACAGGCAAGGCCGGGTTTGAACAGACGAAGCTTCCCTAGAATCTACAAAATTTCATGTTCGATATCTACGATGATTTATACACTTAGATCATTTATACTGCAAACTTATCGAACGAGCTGCCCACTTTTTTTTTATATGAATGACCTGCATGTGCGCATTGTTTCAGTGTTGATCACTTTATGAGTTATGCGCAATTTTTTCCGGCTAATTGACGACCCCAATATACTACTGATATTGGCCTTAAGCTGACCGAACGAGCCAGATATTTTTGCATTCTGTGTTGTGATGACATTTTCGCGCGATATGCATGAAGGCGGACAATAATTACACCCTTTTTAACGAGAACCTTTTTTATAAGAACAAGAGACTGAAAATAGCCAAAATTTTAAGAACATGTTAAGAACATGCTGATTCTGGAGAACATTTATTTATAATGATGACTTTCTGCAATTAATTCATACAGTGTTATCAAAAAAATCGAATTCCTTTTCGGTGGCCTTCTTGACTAAAATTCGCAGATAACAATTTTACATCACATTTTAAATCGCAGTTCTTACAGGTATACACAAATATACCACATACGGTACATGTATTCTTTATATTGTCTGAACTCATTAAAGATATTTTAAGAACATGTTTAAGAACATTTGAGGCCGATTATCTCGAAAATGTTAAAGAACGTTCAGCCTCAGTCAAAAAATTCAATGTTCTTATAAAAAAAGGGTGTATAGCTCATCATGAAACTCATAAAGTGCTTTCGTTTGTGTAATAAAGAAAAATTATTTTGTACAATGTAGGAATACTTTATAAGGAGGTGCAAGCCACGAAAAGCGATGCGTGATTATGAAGACAAAAGAGATATTGAAAGAGCCAAAGAAAAAGAAACTTATGCCCACAATGCAATATAAAATTCATTTGTCCATGACCGGATCACGTAGGACTGCATGTGTTCACTCAACTGAACAACTTCGTTTTATATGGACATGCAAACGAGCTCAAGTATCGAAATAGATTTGCATCATGTCGTCGAGCAAAAGCATTACGAAATTCAGTAAAAGTTTAAAGATTTGTTTCGCCTTCTTCGTGTTTCTTCTTTTCGTTCTTGTGGCGTTTGGGATTGCAACTGTTGCTACGTTGTATCATAATTCTAATAGCGGGGAAGGAACTCGAAATGGAAAAGAGAAAGGAGCTGATAAGGCCGTCGAAGGAGGTACGTTTTAGTGTTTTACCCTGTATTGAGTAAAATTAAGGAAAAATGATACTTTATCAAATTCAATTTAGTAAAAAACTAGCGAAAAGTTAATAGGATTTCGTTCAGGTGCATGCATGTTATAAAACTGCAGTCATTTGTTAGAGTACTATACGTTGCACCCATGTACTTTCAACATATTGCTTAGAAACTTTGTTTTAATGGATCATCTTCAAGAGAGGTTAAACTCTGAACTGCTGTTATGAACCAAAGGCTGACCGAAGCGTAAGAGAAACCGAGAAAAAACTTGTTTATTGGGCCAACGTTAACTTACGCATAGCCGCTTAAGTTTTATGAAAAGTAAAATTCTCCCAAACTTGTTTCGTTTACTTCCTCCCATGATTTATTTGCAATTTGCAAACTGCAGCAATTAATTTTGGCTTGGTTGCATGACCTTACATCAGTCACAAAGTGGAACATCTATAATAGTCTTGTCAATAGAAAACATTTCAGATAATGGTACGCAATGCCAAACGAAAATGCGATTAATGGCTTTAATGTGTATTGCACAATCATTCTCATTACATCATCTGTCTTTTTTGTGAAATCAAGGTTTTCGGACCTGAGTAACAAACATTAACTTTTGAAACCATTATGAGTCGATCGAGTTTGAGCAGATTTAGCCCGGGGAATCCTTATTTACTTATTTTTTTGGGGGGAGGGGAAGGGAGTGGAAGGGTCTAAAACCGCTGATGACCGCTGGTACGACACTATCTGCACGTCTGCGTATTCTGTTTTGGTGTACTCCGCCTGATGTTGATGTTTTGTTGTACCTGATCATAAGTTGAATGTTTTCTCTGTCGTCGCTCCGAGTAGAAATTGAGTTATATCACATTTTTGGTTCAAAGATCATTTAAAAACAGCTATCAGCATTTCTAGAGAACGTTTTGATAAGTATTGAATTGTTCCATTTTGCTTCAAGAATCGAGTGCTGTCATGCAGTTGTTTTAATAGCGAGCAATCTTTCACAGGTTTGGAAGCGTTTGACCTTCGATCTTGACGTTCGTAATTTGAACTTGTTTGCCGCATAAAGTTTTGTACTTTTCTAAGTTTAACTTCCCAATTCTTTTAGTTAGTTTATTTCTTAAGTCCGTTATAGACAAAAAAGAGACATGTCAGTAGGGGATTTGCAGCAAACTGCAAAGCAATTCGGTTGTTTCGCACAGCTCACAACAAACTTGTCGTTCAATTGCAATCTGCAAACGACTTTCTATTGTCACATTTCTATTGTTTGTGGAGTTTAATTTATAGCTCTTGTCTAGTAAAGACAAAGCGTAAGCATGTCTAAATTTACTTTGAATAGAAAACGGAGGTAATTTGCAGTATGCTGTGAAATGTTTTTAAGATTAAATTGCGCTATTTAATTGATAAGCTCGCTTGGTAGTTAGCGGTGAACATTGAAAGTTGGCAAGTTGCAATGTGAATAAACAATTAAATTATTCACGTTTCAAGTTTTCTTACGTTTGTTCTCGTTAAAAATTGTTTGGAAAATTTAAGCCTCTTTGTTCTTAAAAAACTGTTCTTATAACTGGTTCGAGAGAACCCAAAAATTCTTTCAAACAGCGAATACTCAATAATTAAGTGTTTGTATAACACTGTAAGAACAATGCATGAGCTTTGATAAAATGCCAAGAACACTCAACACCATAACTCAGAATTTTTGTGAGCTTTCAACTTGTGATATCAATAACTATATAACCAAGTTTCAAACTACCCTTTGACAATAGAAACAAGTAGCAACGTACTGTTGGACGTATTGAGCGAGCAGTTTGCGAGACGTTATCAAGCGGGATTAAACAAGAACTTAACCAGTGACTCGGCTCCCCATATGATCAGTCTCTGTAGTTCAGTGCAAGGTTGAGCATCTGACCGGTTATCCGAACGTTGCGGGTTCGATTCCTGTCGGTGAATCAGAATTTTTTTTGCTTTCAACTGGTGAATCAAAATTTCTTCAACTCAACATAATAATTTCTATACTTACCTTCACCCTCTCTCTCAATTTTTACTGTCGCACTCGATCTCGCTTTAACTCTCACTCTAAATTTCTCTCAATGTTATCTTTACTCTTATGCTTATTTTTACCGTCTCAATTTCATCCTCTAACTCTCGCCCTCTCTTTCATTCTCACCAGCATTCAAACTTTCGTCGTCGTTTTCACTCTCATTCTCAACCTTTACTCTCACTTTCACTCTCAGCCTGTTTCTCGGGCTGACTTCACCGTGACCTTTACTCGCACCCTCACTTTCTCTCTCACATTCACTTTTACTCCTTCGTAAACTAATAAATTCCTTTTCTTTAAGATATTGATGAATGCAGCCCAAACCCATGTCAGAATGGAGGGACATGCACTGACGGAGTTGTGTCGTACAGCTGCAGTTGTAGACCAGGATTCACCGGTACCAACTGTGAACTAAACCGTAAGTAATCCATCTTTTTTAAAGGTTCCTAATTAGGGGTAGTTTGTCTTACTCTTTTATCTTCTTACAAAGCCGATGTATCTGATACCTGCTTCAACAACAGCTCATAATAACTGTTCTTAATTTAATCTCTTAACGAGGCCGTGTCCTTATAGCGAAGGGGTTGACGCAGTGGTAAAATGCCGCCCAATTTTGAAGTCCCTGGTTCGATCCCCGGCTTGGTTGAGGATTGAATATATTTGTGTGACCTAATTCTTTCCCGCTAAAGGCCACTCTGCTTCCACCCTTTCGGAGTCGGTAAAGTGAGTACCAGCATGCATGGACCACCTAGAAGGGGCTGCCAATTGCGCTAATATACGCTTACGGTCCACTGAGGGTAAACTGATCATTGTAGATGTAAAGCGTTTTGCACATATTCACATGAAAAGGTGCTAAGTAAATGTACCACTTTAAGTCCTTTCTACTGACTGGATAAAAAATGGATTTACCCGCATTTGTCTAGTTTCCAAAATGTTGCAAACTTACAATGCTCTGAAATTGCTCTATATTGGAGAACTGCGAAAGTCTTGGGAAATTAGCAAATTGCCTTTTCTTATGTTCTCTCGAAAAAAACCGCGTGTTCCCAACAGACTATGGAAACACGGAAAATACCTTCTAAAGCTGAAATAGACAATGCCTACAAGTGAATTTTCGACTGACTGTTATGTTCAGCTAAATGTCAGTGCCGGCTAAAATCATTTAGATTTTAAAGTGCCTATGAAGTAGTTTTATTTTTTGCGCGAACTTGCAGCTTGTAAAGTCTACTTTTCAAAATTGCCAAAATCGACTGATGTTACATTGAGAGAAATAAGAGTCTTTGCTGCTCAAAGTGAGCAAAACTTCTGAAAACAGTGGGTCCGGAGACTGGGAACGAGTGTACGGCCGATGACGTAGGAATTGTTCCAGCGAGTTGCTTTCTCACTTTTCGCACTTCATCTCCAATACGCTTGGGTCGTTCTGGTAAAATGCTCCGAGTTTAGCTGCTTTTTTGATAGCAAAATATCAGAAAGCGACATCTCCATATCTTCAAACGACGGTCCTAACGTGCAGAAGGAAGATTTAAGCGACGCCGATGAAATTAAACATGTTAGGCTCGTAGCGGCATACGCAGACGAACCGCGACGAAGAGGAAGACGAGAAAAAATACTCCGCTGGGCTTTCTGCAGCTGTTTTTTTGTATTAGATTCGATAGAGAACTTCCAGTAAATGGCTGGTTAGTGATTCCCAACTTTTATTTTATTTGGGGGACTAAGTATAGTACACTGTTTCGCGTTGGCCGATCAGAGTTTTCATTTCACTTTGAAACAATTTATGATGCCGAATCGATTTCAAATTCAGAGGATTTCAAAATCGTTTAATTTTAAAATTGTCTGCATTGGTGTAAATGTGGGGAATGCGAATTGGAACATTTATCTGGAGCGCTGGATTATAGATGCTGCAGGGAAATCGCAGAAGGCAGTCACAAGTTGACTTTAGACGGCAGCATAGAAAGAGTTTCCTGTATTACAAACTATGACAATTTCTTCTCGATGTCCAACAGATCCGTTCTTTTACGAGATAAAAACGGATCGTCGTCGTGATAGGCAAACAGAAAGCCAGTAGGTGGTTTGTATGAAACTTGTTTTTGCTTGTAAATTTGATACGAGCGACCGGTTTACGTTTAAACTTTTTCACGAGTATTTACTCAATTTTTGCTCGGTTATTTTTTATTAGCCCATTTTTGTAAACACATTTTTTCGTTTCATTGCTAATATAACGTGTGAAATCAGTTGTTCTAAAATTGAAGCATTCTCCGCGACGTTCTGACCTATGTAGGCACGCTTAAGTTTGGCTAGTGTACGTCATATTAGGAGATGGTAGGTTGAAGGATATATGTATATAGTTTATTTACTGAACCATTTTTTATTTATTTATTCACTATTCTACTGTATATGTTAACAAAAATGAAAAAGCAGTGACAAATAAGTGGCAATGTTTATTTTGCATGTTGATTTCTTGCAATGAACATGTATTATAGGTCCAAACAAATTTTGCAATTGCTAAAATAGGCAAAATATTGAATGTAAGATTACCCTTTGACATTTTTTGACACCCTTTATGGATTACAGCACTTTGAGCAATTGCATACAGATGGCTTGTCGGTTGTTTTATTTGTCCATGGGCAAAGATAACACAAGACCTTTACAAGCTGGCAAATTGTGTATACCACAATATCAGGCAGAGGTTCCAGTCTGTCCAAAAAAGAGGGTATCTGACAGCACAAGAAAGGGATAGAACAAACTATGGTTTTTATTGTTGTGCTGGTATTATAAATACGAATAGTATGGAAGGGAGAGAAAAAAAAGTTTTGGTGCTTTGAAAATACTCCTGGGGAAAACATGCATACGAGAACCATAGGAACAACAGTCTGTAAATATAATGAAGAGAATCCATTGCATTGAGAAAAAAGAGCTAGACTAACTCCAAAAAGACAATTTTATTAATTTGAAAATTCTGATTACACCAATTACTGCCAAAGGGTTTAATTGAAATAATATTGTTACAAAATATCTAAAGCATAAAGCACAACCATTGATCAAAATTGTTTATTTCCTTTTCCCACAATGTACACTTGCTAAAATGCTTATTAGCAAATAGCACATATTAATGCTACAAAGTACACTGTCAAACAAATTTGCAAGATGTCTTATTCAAATCCTACAAGCTTTTTATCATAACTTAAAGAAACAATGCTAATCTTTTATTTTACTGTTAAAAACTTTAGACAAAACTTTTTTTATTTCTACTGGGCAAGATTAGGTTAAACCCAACACCATGTCCCCACCCACTCGAGCCTACAAAACCAATTTTTGGTAAAAAAAGATAGATTCTGCATCTCCATGCATGACCTTGAAATGCATCATAACACAATTTTGCACATAATTTTTTAACTGCACATTGCAGACATTTTCACAGAAACCTGAGCAGAGGCACTTGCAGCTTGCAATATCTCTTGTTCTTCAGCTGTAACATTAAAAGCAAACAATTTGTTTATTATAGATGTGAATGTTAAAGAAAGGTTGTATAGGAGCAGTAAATGATCCCCCGGTCAATTTTATGTCATGAAACTGATTTTAATTTCTAAAATTGAGAGCTGTCAAAGTTTTGTCAAACATAATATTAAAGTTAATTTTCAAGGCAATACAAACATGTGCAAAAGATGTATTGTCTCTTTTATTGTGAACATGAAGAAGAAGCTGGAACTTTACTGTTGTGTTTTTCAGTCACTTTTTGTAGTCTGAACACCATTTAGTTCTGACTTGGCCAAGCCAAACAACTCTTCCCTTATTTAACCCTCAACACAACCTACCGAAAAGGGTACAGGTTACTACATGTATGTAAAAGAAGTGTGGCAAATGCCCAATAGAAGCTAAAGTTCGATTTGGAAATATTTTGTAGAAGTGGGTTGTGTAAGAAGTATTATAATAATTGCAAGAACCTTGCACAGGGTTTATGCAGTTTGGGCTTTCTGAAAAAGACTCAAGTGTAAGTTTTGTCCGAGTTGAGCCATGAATAGTTTAATAATGAACCTTAAACAGCAAGTTCTGCTTTGCATGCTGGCATTTTTCAATTTTCATCTTCGAGACAAGTGAATCAATATCTGACTATTCTGTTGCACTCTTTTAAATCCAGTGAAGAAAAAAAATTAGAAAAAGGTCCTGATTAATATGTAATTATAATAAGTTCATATTGAAGTCCCCATATAGCTTATTTTGCACTTTTTAGAAAGGGTTAAAACTGTTGTCATCTATGAACCTGGAAATGGAATAACCAAATAAAATGTCAGGGTCTAAGTATACTTTTTAATTTAAAAGAGATTGCAAAGTAAATATTGAACCGAGGCCGAGGCCTGGGACTGGTAATCTGTGACATAGCAGCAGTGAGATTTGTGGATTTTGTTTAAAATTTTTCATTTCTATTAAAAAAGATGAAGTCTTTGTTTTTAAACAAATAAAGAGCGTAGTGCAAAAACGATGTAAGTGACTTTGTATCAAATGCTAAATCCACTCAATGAGAT
>JAOBRD021046268.1:0-28202 GCA_027575215.2 Hydrozoanthus sils | reverse complement strand
TATTAATTGTTATTATTATTATTATTATTATTATTATTATTATTATTATTATTATTATTATTATTATTATTATTATTATTGTCAAAACTTATTATTATATTTCTTTACAGTTGGAGTAGTATCCAAAATTTTTGCCATTAATAAAATGTAGGGTGATGTAGCTGATGTAGATCAAACCAGCTTATAGTATTAAGAAAGGGAAATATACTTTAACTTAGGGTTTGAGGACAATACAGTATGTTTTGCAGTTTTTGTTTTCTTTTAAGAAGGAACCCAAAATTAAAGTATTTTTAAATTAAATTTTTAAAATATGTTTGTTAGCTTTTGTTCATCTTCAGAAATAAAAACTGAAAGAAAATTCCATTGCATTTTTTATATATACAGTACACCACATTGCATAATCTTTAGAATTAACTCAATGGAAGCATAACTTTTTTCCATTTTAACCATAAGATGAACAGAAAATCAAAAATGTTGATTATGAATGTTAAAAAGCTTAAAAATTAAAACTATCCTTCTCAGTTACAGGGCTAGCTCCCCCCCTTCTCTCAAATGAATACTTGTAATTCTTGCTCCTTTACATTGTACATTTAATACTTCAAATTGTTAGTGAAAAGTTCTTGATCTACAAAGATGACTTTGAGAATGCCTCATCACAAATCATTTGCCTAAATGGGAATTAATGTTTGCTAAATGCTTGATTATACACTTGTCTTGAAAAAACTAGCTTTTTGCAAACTGCTTTTAAAACCTCATTTGTTTGTAATAATTTGCCTCAAGACACAATCTGTTTCAGTACTGACAATAACCACATTAGTAATGATGTGAAGAAGTTTAAATAAGAGTGGAACTCAAATGAGTTATTCCTTTTTGAACTCCCAACCAAATTTGTGAATTTTGACTAGTTGTTAAAAGGCTGTTAATGTCATATGATTTTATTTTTGCCAGGACCATGCTCAGGAACATCCTGATTTCCTGGCATTAGAACTAGTAAATGGTTCTGTCCACCTGTCACTTAACACTGGTGTGGACACCAAATCTGTCACTGTTGGTAGCCAACTTAATGATGGAATTTATCATGAAGTCAGTTTGCGAATATATCAAACCACCAGGGCAACCATATCTGTCGGCTCCTGTCAGGGCAATTGTCAAGGAAGTGTTTCAACAACACATTCTAGCCAATCAGCATTCAGTGGCACATTATATTTTGGTGGAGTAAAAGATAGCACACCCCTGACTCGCAGCCATTTTGTAACAGAGAGTAGTTTTATTGGTTGCATAAAGGTGAGACTACACTTAAAGGTGATGAATGGAACCTGATAACCGTTTATGGAGGGGGCATGGAGGGCATATTAAAAGCCACACAATAACTGATCCAAAACTGAAAAAACAAAATTAGGTTATAAAAATTGAAAACTCGCACCATTAAAGTCTTGCCCATAAAGCTTCTCAGGTTTTAAATCTGAAAAACTAACATTTTTTTCAAAAAAAACTGAAGACTGATTGCTAAATAAAGGAAAAATTGAAAACCAAAAAGAGTCTGACAAACTGAAGAAAACTGCAGTTTTTTTGTGCAAAGACCGAAACACCACTCAAAAAAGTGATCAAATCTGCAAGACCAAAAATCCCCAAAGCCTCCCTCTTGTTTGTTAGTAGTTTCCCCGTACACCTTCTGGATTTAAATAACTGAAAATTATGTATCATACAAAGTTTTAAATAAATGAATTGTTAACTATTAGCCTTTTTAATTGATTTCAAGCCACATATTATGACTAAATGTTCATTAATTAATGATTATTCAATGAAGAATCTATTAGGATATGAAGTTGTGTTAGCTATCTGATGAATATTTTTGTTAAGCCACGAATACATCTACATATACTCACCAAAGAGAATAATTTTAAGGACGTTTAATCTGTTTTTGTCAAATATGTTTTTGCTAGTTGTCATTATATTTTTTGAGTATCAGATAACTAGAAACTGTAATTGTTATATATCTAATATTTTTATTAATACATTTGTTATTACTACTATAGTTAACAGAAGTAACTATTGTTCTTTTTACCAGGACTATAAAAGAAACAATGCAGATCAAGATTTCAAGCAAAAACTAAGTGAGTCCCGTGGTGTGCAGACTGGCTGCCAAAGAACAGACATGTGTCGCAACCACCGTTGTCAATACAGGGGCAAGTGTGTAGATCAGTGGTGGTCTTACAAGTGTCAGTGTCCAGATGGGTTCTCAGGTGCACACTGCGAAAAACAGATGACAGCAACATTTGAAGCAGATTTATTTTCAGCACTCAAGTTCAAGTCAGCAGCTAGCAATATAACTTCAATCTCATTTCAGTTTTCTGCAGACACTAAATCACCAGCAGGAATGTTGGCCTATACTGACAGAGGGGTAGGGCCTGTTTAATTCTCTCAATGTTAGAATAGCGGTTAAAACAAAAACAAGTTTTTACAACATGAAACAACTAAATGTTTGCATAGCTAAAATGTAATGATTTTCTGACTCGATGTCCAATGTAAAATATCCTTCTACAGTGTCTTCAGAACTTTGCTTTGCAAGAAACCTTAATTTGTCAGAACTTAATGGATATGAGGACATTTAGACATGACGCATTAACTTTTGAGGCTAATGTTCTCAAAGTGGAGTGAAAGAGGCATTTAATGAGAGGGCGTTTGCTTGATAGGAAGCATTTTTTACTTTATTTGAACAAACACGGTAAAGGTAGCTTTATTAATTAGGTGGTTACTGTGGTTAGTATAGTAATGGACGGTATGATTTAAGTGTTTGACAATAATTCCTATATTGAATGATGATGATTAGATAAATACTGGGGTGTTGATTTTGGTTGCATTATTTAGAGAGATGATGGCGGTTGAGCTGCTGCTAATGTTTTAGTAGTATTAAATGATGATCAGAGTGGCGGTGTCATCCTTAGGGTGATTACATGTTATTGGTAATTGTTTTTGTCTTGCTTCAGCTCTTTGGTTTTGCTAGAGAAAGTCAGATTGTATGCATTGAGATTAATCTTCTCTTTGTTGTTGGGCATTTGACCATTCAAATAAAGTCAAACTTCAAAACCGCCTTTATACGCAGATAACCAGAATAGGATACTACAGTGACATCTGGTTGGAAGCTCAGTGCATAGAAATTTTCCTCAAATGTGATTGGTGCATAAACTGATGGGTTTTGCACTAATTCTGCAAAATTGCATGTAATCGGACAGTTGGCAGTAATCCGACAGTTACAAGTCCTTTCAGCTATATCCACCAACCACAATATTGATTCCAATCACTATAGCAACTTAACAACTTACCCTTCAAAGCGAGGGCCTTTTCGACGATACCTTTACTGAAAATATTAAATGAAAACTGCAACTAAAAGCTAATTTCGTTTTCAGAAATTGTAAATGATTATGACTGATTGGTAACAGGACTACATGTCACCCAGTTCAGTCTGTATTCACATTCTTGGTTATCAAACGACCGCTTGTTAATCGCTGTATGATTACAGACTAAGCTGGACTACACTTAGTCCTATTTCCATTATAAATCGTCTGCAATCGGTGGCAAAAAGTAATTAAGTTTTTTCAATTTAACAGGCTGCGTCTCCCGGTCAATTGGCTGTTGCTCTACACCGGACAGGGCAAGTTAGTGTTACATACATACAGA
This sequence comes from Hydrozoanthus sils, assembly GCA_027575215.2. Lineage (NCBI taxonomy): Eukaryota > Metazoa > Cnidaria > Anthozoa > Zoantharia > Hydrozoanthidae > Hydrozoanthus > Hydrozoanthus sils. The sequence continues at coordinate 24,524 of JAOBRD021046268.1, read as the reverse complement.
ACATCCATGGAGCAGTTCCCAAAGGTCCGAGCCTTGCAGATGGCCAGTGGCACTGGGTGCATATGAATGCGACTTCTGGCAGTGTATATGTGACAATAGACTCTACATTGTATCTCGAGCGAAAAAATGTTGTAAATCTGGACAGCACCTTGTATCTAGGGTCACCACCTGACTCAAATATTGCACTTGGGTTTATCTCCTCTCACACTTTTAGCGGGTGTGTAAGAGATGTTCATATTAACCTGCAGTCAGTAACTATTGATCAAGGGAGTGTTGTACCTGGAAAAGCAAGCCCCAGTTCTGGCTGTCGCAAAGAGATTCATTGCAGGCCAAATCCTTGTGCTAATAGCGGTCACTGTGTGGCTACCTGGACGGGTTTTACCTGTCGGTGTTTGCATGATTTTACTGGCCCTACTTGCCGCAACTGTAAGTACATTTGCATGCGTGTCCTGTCCAATCACTTTCCAAAATGCTCTTTTATTTCCTCGAAATTAGATTGTTAAATAATATTAGAGTAAAATCGTTATCCAAACACGTTTGTATTACCAAATATTTGCGTGGTCCGTTAAATTTAGGCGTATCTTGGTGAATTACTTTAACTTCCATATCAATCTAGTCGCCAGTAAGATTTTACGGAAGGTAACCGCGTGAATATAGTTAACGACCGCAGGTAGTTAGCATCGCGGTAAGTGGTCGCGCAAAATATCACGATAGATGATCAGGCAAAGCATCATGGGGAACTTGTTAAGAGCCAACTGCTGCCTTTGTCAAACATCTGCAATGATTAAGACTATTGCATCAACTCAAATAAGAGCAGTTGGTAATTGTCAGTTTTGATTTGTTGTTAGAAAAGTATTTGGTGATGATTTAATTCCTTATACAGGGTTTGTTGTAATTTCAGTGACGGAAATTTCGTTCACAAGAAATGACAGCTACATCCAGCTTTCTCTCAATACTTCCGAGTGGCAATTCGGCCATATGGGGTCCCTTTGGTTTAGAACAAAGCACCCGGATGGACTTTTGATGTACGCAGGCTGGCGCCCAGGTTCCCAGAACACTGAATATCTTATGGTTGCTGTGAAGTCAGGTCGTGTGACATTCACTGGGGATCTTGGGTCAGGTAGTACTTATTGTTGGAAAGCCTTCCTCTCTATTAACCCTACCACCTCTCTAACCTCACAAGAGACTCATGAAAGAGTTAATGATTGCCTCCTCTCCTAATTACCTCCACTCCTTACAATTTGAAGTTCGAAGTAATTCCCCCGTTTCAAAAATAAAAGACAATGAGCAATTTTAGCAAAATACTAGTAGGTTTTATGCTTGCTTCACATTGTAAAGTATTTTCAATACATATGGCAAAAAATTCTTATTCGTCAGAGTATTAGTCTCTTCAAGTTGTACATATTACCTCGGAGCTGGTTTAGAGGAAGACTTTCTCTTAGTTTCTAATGAGCCTTCCCCCGCTGCCTCCACCTTAAAGGTCCCTAAAAACCTTGTAGATCTTTTATGGGGTTTGAAAATAAATAACCAAAATGTGCAATCACAGCGTTTGACACTTTTGGGAATGAAAGGGTTAATACTGACTGCCAACTACCGATCAAGGATGTCGTGTATTATTCTGTTAAAAAAGCATTGTTTCCCAGGTTCTGGCACAATTGTTTCTTCCCGTGTCTCGGATGGTAGCTGGCATTACATACATTGGTCTCGACGGTACAATCACGTGACTGTAACTGTAGATGGAAGACAAACTCAGGGAGACCTTCCTGGGTCCCAAGCTGCCGTCTTGAACATTGTCCATAATCATGTTCTTTACGTGCACCTTGGCGGATTTCCAAACACTTTTTCTTCAGCAAAGGGTAAGGTTAAAATATTCAGCTATTGCACAAGGGGCCGGTGTAAGTTTTTTTTTGAAGCTCGAGCGGAAAAATTCCTTAACTATTTGACTTACTCTCACGTCCCAAAAAAACGTCCCAGGACGGTTATCATTTTTCAATTTTTCTTCACCTTCAAGTTCTGGTGCTACCACCTGATGGTCAAAATTTCAAGATATAAATTTCACTGGTCAGTTTCAAATTCGGTGTTTTGTCTTTCCTTGTTTTTGTTTGGATTACAGCACGGGCAACAAGATTGTAGTCTAAAGATACGATTTCAATAAATTTATACCATTGTTGGTCTCTGTTTCTTGTGTTAAATTTCTCACCCCCCGTTACACCTGTGAGTATTTTTTTAAATTGAAAAATTACAGTTGTTTTTAAAAGTGCTTCCAAGTAGTAAGAAACGTAGGGAAAAGAGTTAAAATGTGTTATCTTCCCGTAGAAGCAATTACTCAGTTACGAATGTGCAATTTAGCATAGGTTTCGTTCCATCTTTTTTATATACTTGTAAGTAGATATTTCTGATCCTTGAAGCAGTGTGAGTCTTCGCTCATGATTAGTGTCATCACGTTAAAGCTGGAGCATACAGTGGATCCCCATTGCACAGCCACCCCGTGAAATTGATCCCCATTACACAGCCGCCCCGTTAGTACGGTAATCCCTTAATTACCGCCTTTTTGTTTAGCCTGGATAACGAAATCCCATTTGTATTATTGTCTGGAACTCCGTTAACCCGAATACCGAACTAATCCATGGTGCAACGAAGGTCATATACCTGGGTTCCGTTGTTATTAGAGTCATTTTGTTTTTTTTGTAATGATGATATACCTGTCTGTGGTTATATAGGACTGGTCGCCCCTGCGTCATTTCGAGGCTGCTTGAGGGGAATCAACTTTCACAACCGATATATACACTACCTATCACCCGCAACACAAAAAGGTCTTCAAGTCGACCTTGCAGGCATTGAGGAAGGTTGCCATAGCAACTTAACATGTCTTTCTAATCCGTGCCCCGTGAACAGTGTATGCAGTGAGACATGGGAAGGTTACAACTGCACTTGTCTCCCGGGATGGACTGGTGCCAAATGTGAGCTTCCCATCCCAGACTGCACCACTAACAACTGCAGTAATTCTGCAACCTGTGTGAACACCACCTCTGGTTTTCAGTGCATCTGTGCTCAAGGATTTTCGGGGAGGTACTGTGAAGTGCAGATAAATGCCTGTGAAGGAAAGCCGTGCATGAACAACGGTAGCTGTACCTCCATGACACCGGGACAATACTTTTGTGACTGTGCGCTAGATTACACTGGCATCAATTGCTCTAAGGTAATTGATCTGTAGTTTTCAAACCTATTAACGAGCAGAACCACCATTGAAATAATCCTCGACTGTACAAGACTCTTGGTCTAAAATAAAACTTTTGTTTAGTTGGCAATTTAAATTTATCAATTCTGTGTGTATTATTAACACCAAGCAATTGTTTCTTATCATTTCCTGGGTTTGAATTTCCCGTGTGTTGCCATTTTGAATTGTGACTTGATTCGGTTGCAGTCTCTACTCTCAATGATAACAGCAATAAACGAGAGGAAGGGACAGGCACTGCCACCGAAACACGTCACATTTCAAAATGGCGGAGCACATGAAATTCCAACCTTGAAAATGATCAAGATAAATTGCTTGGCGTTAGATACACGCACAAAGCTAGCAAATTTGAGTTGCTGGACACAGACAAAATTTATTTAAGACCAAGAACGTCACGTACAGCCGAGAAACCCTTCAAAACCCTGTTAGATTACTACTTTCAGGTTACTCTTTCACAACTGCGTTGCCGTGAAGGTCATTTTAAATAATTATTAGATACATTTTACCAACTAGGGCTTTAATGTTACCAGTTAAGGTGAACTTTGTTTTTCGTTTTTGAACAGCGAATATGGGCCTTAAGCGAGAAGGATGGCCAAATCAACAACACCAGCTTCCCAAAAAACAATTCTTGCTTTTCGATCAAGAATGGCTAGTTTGCTTTCTCTTTGTTTGAGCTACGCTTTGTGAACGGAAAAAGATCATAAAAATGTTTTTCTCGAAAATAAATGAAGGTTGACAAAATTTTATGTAGATCGTTCTTGAAGTCGTAAAAACTTCAAATCAAGCTTTTCATGTTATAATTTTCAAGACGACGGCGTGCAGGTGGCCAGCACGGTGCATTCCAACGTGTTTCCACTATTGTTTTAGGCCTTCGTGTCGACGTTGTTATCCTCGTTGCTTAAGGTCTAATTGTTTCGTTTGACCACTACCCATTTATTCGTTACCAAATGTCATATGTTGTATGAATAACGTAAGAATAGATTAGATGTTAATAAATTTCTCGGGAACAAAAGGGCTAAAGGCAGTTATTATACTGAGTTTATGAAAACGTAATGTAACGATTTTATCTGTTTTGTCGGTTAGGAAATAAATAATTGTACAAGTTCACCATGCAAAAATGGTGCAACTTGTGTGGATGGTAACCTCAACTACACCTGCTTGTGTCCACCGGAGTATTTTGGAAGGAACTGTGAAATGAGCGACAAGTGTTCTAGCAACCCCTGTAAGAACAATGGAACCTGTCTTTACGATGTCACTAAACCAAAGTCCAATTATACTTGTTTATGTCATCTGGGGTTTAATGGCTCAAACTGTGATGTGGACATAAATGAGTGCCAATCAAACCCGTGTTTCCATGGGAGCACCTGTGTGGAAAGTGGGTCAATTCTTAACGTGGGCAACCAGCATTTTCCTGGGTATCGCTGCATGTGTCCCACGGGATATTCAGGGAAGAACTGCGACCATGATATTCAGGAGTGTACGTCAAATCCCTGCAGATACAATGCTACCTGTGTTGAATTGGTTGGAAACTATTCTTGTAGATGTTTGCCAGGGTTCGTTGGAAGGAACTGTGAAACAGAAGTTAACGAGTGCTCTGTGAAACCTTGCAAGAATCAAGGAACATGTAAGGATCTGATCGCAAACTACTCTTGCTCTTGTCCTGATGGTTATACAGGGAGAAACTGCGAAGTATCCATTGACGAGTGCAAGACAGAACCGTGTTTGAACAACGGAACCTGTCATGACAAGGTAGGGAAAAGCAGAGTTGCATCCTTCACAGTTGATGCCATAATTTGAGTCCGAGAGAAATAAATGCAATTCTTGATCATTAAGAATATCGAAAGCTGTAACATATTTGTAGTCATGGCAAAACACTTTGTATGCTGTACAGGCCATCTAACCTTAAATGAGACTGAAAGAATAGAGATTTTTAAAACGCACTTGTTTGTAAACAGAACAAACTAAGATAAAGTTTTAATGAATTATTTTATACTTTGAATGAATACCATCTAGTTTCCTAAGTACCTTGAAACCTTGCGTTAGTTATGTTTTGGCAGTCTTTTAAATCAATGTTTTGTAGATAAGAAATGCTGCAATTTTTTTCATTTTTTAATGATGTTTTCGTTGCCAATTTTTGTAGATTGCCAACTACACCTGTGAGTGCGTTTTTGGGTACAGAGGAAGAAATTGTGAAGTTGACATCAACGAATGCAAGTTATCTCCTTGTGCAAACGGCGCGACTTGTGAGGATGGAATTGGAAACTACACGTGTCTCTGCCCTGTCGGGTTCTCTGGCAGAAATTGTGAAAAAGATATCGATGAGTGTGCTTCAGAGCCGTGTAAGCACAATGCTACTTGTAACAACATGATTGGTAACTACTCCTGCTTCTGTGTGGCGGGCTTTGTTGGAAAAATTTGTGAAACTGATGTTAACGAGTGTAGTTCAAACCCATGCATGAACCAGGCAACGTGCCACAACTTGATTGCCAATTATTCTTGTACTTGTGCTCCGGGATTCGCTGGTAGGCATTGTGAAATTAACGTAGATGACTGTGCAAAAAGGCCTTGTGTACGCGGGAGTTGTAAAGATCTGATTAATAACTACACTTGCAACTGTTTGTTAGGATTTACAGGGCGGGACTGTGATGTCGAGATAGATGAGTGTCGGTCTTCGCCATGCAAACACGAAGGTAATTGCACAGATTTAGTCGGAAATTATAGCTGTGTTTGTAAAGAAGGATATACTGGTCGTAATTGTGATATCGACAGAGATTACTGCAGTCCGAACCCTTGCAAGCGTGGAAGCACATGTTTAAATTTACCAACGAACTACAACTGTTCTTGTACCAAAGGATACCACGGAAGAAATTGTGAGCTCGAAGTAAACGAGTGTTTGTCTTCTCCGTGTTTAAATAAGGGTAACTGTTCTGATTTACTGGCTGATTACAGTTGCACCTGTGCGAACGGTTTTACTGGCCGTAACTGTGAAACGAATATCGACGATTGTCGACAAAATGCCTGTCAGAACTCGGGAACATGTATCGATCTTATAGCCGATTACAACTGTTCTTGCGTGAAAGGATTTACAGGGAGAAACTGTGAAAATAATATCGATGACTGCTCACCAAATCCTTGCAGGAATGGTGGAGTCTGCAGGGATTTAGTAGCAGACTACAGCTGCGATTGTACTGTTGGATTTCAAGGAACTAATTGCTCTGTGAAAGTGAACGAGTGTCAACCCAATCCATGTAAGAACGGGGCAACCTGCCAGGATTCCGTTGGAAACTACTCTTGTAAGTGTAGTTTGGGTTTTACAGGTAGAAACTGTGATTTGGATATAAACGAGTGCACAATTTTGAAGCCCTGTGTTAATGGGAGCTGTGTTAACAATCATGGAAGCTATACATGTACTTGTCATAATGGCTACAGTGGTCGAGATTGCAGCACTAACATTGATGAGTGCGCATCAGATCCTTGCTTAAACAATGGTACTTGTACTGATGCAATTGCAAGTTATACATGCACCTGCCATGTTGGATACAGTGGAAGGCAGTGTGAATACAACATTGATGAGTGCTCTCCAAATCCTTGCAAGAATGGAGCCAAATGCAACGACTTGATTGGTGGATATTCTTGTGATTGCATTCCCGGTTTTACAGGTCCAAACTGCATGGTAGACGTCGACAACTGCTCTCCGAACCCATGCCAGAACGGTTCAAAATGTATAAATGATGTTGCCAGATACAGCTGCGTATGTGCCGCAGGTTACACGGGTGTAAACTGTTCCATCAACATTAACGAATGTTCTTCGAAGCCTTGTAAGAATGGCGGATTGTGTACTGATCTCGTTGCTAATTACTCGTGTCATTGTCGCTCGGGTTTTGCTGGTCACGACTGCAGTACAGATGTTGATGAGTGCTTTTCTACGCCGTGTTTACACAATGGGAAGTGTGATGATGGAGTCAACAGCTATACTTGTAAATGCAGTGGGTCTGGGTACGAGGGCCAAAACTGTGAGCAAGACGTCAATGAATGCAAGGGGAAGCCATGCAGAAATCAGGGCAGATGCTTGAACTTTCATGGAGGCTTCAATTGTAGTTGTGAGGGGACAGGGTACGAAGGAAATCTTTGCCAACTTGATATTAATGAGTGCGAGGTCCGAAAGCCTTGCAAAAATGGAGCCCGGTGCAGCAACTTGCCGGGTAATTACTCGTGTAATTGTGAAGAAACTGGACACGAGGGGCGAAACTGTGATGTAAACGTTAACGAGTGCACTAGAGGAATACACCAGTGTCAAAATAAAGGAAAATGCGTTGATAAAGTTGGGCGATACAGCTGTATTTGCGATGGGACTGGGTACAAGGGACTTCATTGCCAGGATGATGTAGATGAGTGCTTGTTCAAACCGTGTAGAAACGATGCAACTTGTCGTAACACAAACGGCTCGTACGTTTGTGACTGTCTCGGGGGATACGGTGGCAAAAATTGTAGCATTGACTTAAATGAGTGCGCCAGCAGTCCGTGCATGCACGGCGGTGTTTGTGTGGACAATGTAAACGGATTCAAATGCAATTGTTCAGGAACTGGTTATGGAGGGTTCCGCTGCGACCTGAACATTGACGAATGTGCTACCGGAAGTCATGGATGCCAAAATGGCGCTAAATGCGAGGATCGTCCCGGGGGATATAACTGTACATGTGAGCTTGGGTATCGCGGGCACTTTTGTGAACAACTAATCCAGTCCGACCCTGTTACTGGCAAACGGGTGTCCTCCAATTCTGATGATCTGAAGTTGGGGCTGTCGATAACATTTGTTCTGGTCATAGTGGTTGCAGCCATCGTATGTGCTTATCTCTACCTCAGTAAACAGGCAGCTAAACAGAGTGGGCGTTACTATCCGTCTGACGAAGAAATGAAAGGTGGTTACGCGATGTCAGAGTTTAACCTTGAAAAAGATGAACACCTGATATGAAAGAATGACCTTTTGTTGGGTCTGAAATTAATTTTCATGGTACCCAGCATCGTTTCAACGTCTGTGACTCTACATCGGTTCTAAAGACAAAACCACAACAATATCTCCAGGAGTTTAGAACCAGTGACCGTAGCTTGCCGCTTAGACGCAGGTCTTTAGAACTCAGATCAAGGAAATAGGAGATGTAGTTTAAACTTAACATCGACCTCGATGTGCAACGAGGAAACTAATACAAATTACCTTCAAACCTTGAAGACTACGGTTTCTTCCCAATGGGATGTTCTCAGTCCCATAGATTACGGTCCTCACTGCTCAGGGTATGTCTGGCCGTCACTGCAATATTCGTTCCTCGTCCTGCCTGCACGGGGATCTGGGTAATTTATTTATGAAATATACGTTCCTCATCTTCCTGGGTATTTTTACCGGTCTCCAAAGAATACATTGCTTGCTCCCCGTCCGAGTTATTTTCAGTTTCTCGAATTATACGTTCTTTTCCCCCTTAACTGCCTTACTCGCTTGAATGTTCGTCAAACTCCTCGTCCCCCTCGTGATATTTATCATTTTAAGTATATATTCTTCTCCCGCTTCCCCCTCCGGCTCCCAGACTTTTTCATAGTTTTGCATTCCTTGCTCCCTGAGGATGTTTTTCGTTCCTTGCTCCCAGAGGATGTTTTTCGTTCCTTGCTCCCTGGGGATGTTTTTCATCCCCTAAGGTTTTTCATCTTCGTATTTGTCATCTCCTTAAAGCATACGTGAACATAAGACTTTTGCCTTTTATTGTACAAATGGATTCACACAGTAACTTAAACTTTGTTTAAAACGCTGGAGAACTTTTTAGACAGTGTTCGCGCGCTATTATGCTTGTAATTAACTTTTTTTTGTTAAAACTATCTTGTACATAAATTTTTGCTTTGGGAAAATTTTACATAAAAAGATTTTATATACTCGCTTTATTAGAATACATTTGTCTGAGGATTTCATTGACAGTTATGATAGAAGTTATCTTGTAGAAGATTTAATTTGAGGCAGTTTAATATATGTTTAATATGTAAATATTACGACGTCATTTATGAACAATAAATTTCTTTCATACTCGGTGTCTTGATCTGTTAAGACAATTGCTCAATCTGCAATAATGTTGAATGTCCTGTATTTTTCGGCTATGACTTAATTGAAAATACGAATAGGCATATTTGAATAGCAGCAAAGTTGTCGACATTTTACCAAGAATAACTCTTTGAATGACATGAAAATTCATTTTAACTGTTACAGAGCTTGCAAATCTTTTCAAGTGACGAAAGTGTTCTCGCGTTCAAAGGCAACAAATTTAACATCCAAACCTTTCCTTGTACTATTGTTGTGTTACTGTGAATAGGATTTCGGCCAAACAAAGTACCGTTTTGTTCCAATGTTTATTTTCAAGCTTAGATAAAGGTCTAGGTCAAATACTTCCTAAAAACAGCCTTAATTGAACCCACGCGAATATATAAAAAATTGTACAACACCTTTTCGAGAAAGAGAAAGTTTAATATAAAATCATCAGAGCTCGCTAACTTTTGTAAGGTCTAGGTCAAATACTTCCTAAAAACAGCCTTTATTGAACCCACGCGAATATATAAAAAATTGTACAACACCTTTTCGAGAAAGAGAAAGTTTAATATGAAATCATCAGAGCTCGCTAACTTTTGTTAATTGCTTCGCTCATCTCAAAGCGTTAGACGGCACCAAACGAGAAGTTTTCATAGAAGAGACTCGAAAGAATGCCTCCGATTGTGGGCTCAAAGGCAGTTTCGGACGTACCGCAATAACAGAGGAGGAGGGGGAGCTGGGGTTTTCGCGCCCTTCCAAGCTCTAGGGTACGACTTGATTATGAAGCTGTTTGGCAAAGCTGGTGTCTTGGCATTTTCCAAAATTCCAAGCTATTGGATCTAGAATATGACGAACATACTGTAAAATGGTATATGTTATAAGTCACTTGAACTTAATTGTGTAAGCGATGCCTTGGTTATGTTCCAGCAATTTCAACGTGCACTAGGAAAGTTGAAATGTCGCGGGGAAATTATGTGATGTTTTTGACAATTTCAGTTGCAGAACGCCCTTAATATTCATAATTCGAAGAAAAGAAATCCGCAATCTACTGTGATTTCTAGAGAATTCGTGCAACTCAATCACTATGAAAAGAATAGTTGTTATTTCAAAGTGGAACCAACTGGCACGTCTACCGCATGAGATTTTTTCGCAAGCTGCTGGCAACAACAACATGTACAAGATAAAAATGTGTAGAAGAGAATTTATTGGCTCCTCTTACGTCTCTTACGACAGAGTAAGCCACAGCGATCACAAGATAATTGTATTTACACAACGTGTTTGGAAATGACGATTAGAAAGCTTAGAAACTAGTATTTCCAAACAAGACATCAAGTAAAAAATCCATGAAACATTTATTCCTTCGTTATATACTGACTACGCAACTGGCAAACAGGAATCATTTAGAATCATCATCTTTCTGCCTACTTGAGAAAAAAAACTTTCAAAGTTAAAGACTAAAAAATTGTTAAACCGGATCCAGAACCTTATGTTTGAAGATATACTTGAAAGAGTTCACAAGTCAGTTGAGTTTTTTCACTTTCTAGCTTTGCAAGCTTAACCCTTTCAGTCCTAGTCAGTTATCAACATCTAACTTCTCCTTTCATGACACATACAAAACAAGACATTTGGTAATGAGAAAATGAGAATTGATCAAACAAAGCGAACTACTGTAGATGAAAAGTGAAATTCTCCCAAACTTGTTCAAAGAAAAGTATTGGCTCTTGTTGGGAGAATTAACTAACACCACCGGGACTGAAAGAGTTCATAAAGACTCAGGGGAACCAAGCAGCTTGCAGGCTATTAGTGTTGTCGACAATGAGTTTTGCATACTCAAGTCCGACGCTTTGGGCATATAATTGGTCCCAACCAGAGAAAGGGATTGTGATAGGAAGGGGTCTTTTTTAAAGGACTTTAAACACTCCAAATATTTGCTTCAGCAAAGCTAGCTTAATCAGATGATCATCGCGCTCGTTTTTGCCCTCGAATACAAACAAATTAAAATCCCGCTCTTAAACCGCTCTCGGTGGTGGTTTGGGAGAGGACAAGAAGAATACAAGAAGCGGTATAAACATGGTAATGAAGAAAATAATACAGAAAAGCTGGTCCAGCACTTCGGCGGCGTACTGCCACTCCTCGATGATCTCACCGCGCTCATTTTCGTTCTCCACGTTCTTGGTTAGCACGTTCAGCCCGTCGATTATCCTCCCCTGCAGCAGTTCCTGGGAGCTCGGCTTTCTCATCGTCCCCGTGCTTCGGCCTCCTCGGCCCTTGGCCGGTGAGACGACACCTACAAGATAGATAACGATAATAAGAGTGAAGACGGTAATGACTGATGACGACAGCGGTAACAATTGCAATAACGATTACGAAAATAGTGATGACGATGATGAAGGTAGTGATGATGATGATGATGATGGAGATGATAGTGATGATGACTGTGATGATGGTAATGACGATGGTGATGATTGTGATGATGGTGATAGTAATAATAATGATGATGAGATAATTATGATGATAGTGATAGTGAAGATGATTATGATTATGATGGTGATGAAGGTGATGGTGATAGTGATGATGGCGGTGATGATAATGGTTTTAATGGTGATGTAGATGTTGATGGGTCAAAGTTGACTGCTGTAAAACAAGTAATCCACTCAATTAATGGGAGACAACCTGTTACGCGTCTTACGACTAAAGCAATGATCCGTAGTGAAATTAAGAACGTTAGTATCTACTTTACTAAGGTAACAATGGTTTGTATCACTTTACCTCTGGCCTCGCTACCACATACTCTCGTACAATCTGTGAAATGGACTACTGGGTAAGGAGTACCCAATATCAAAATGTACGAGGTTCGCTATTGGTAAATCCATTGCCTGACGAGGCAATTCCGCGCTTAATTTCACGCGAAGGACCCCCCGATTGTTCAAATAAAATTTCACGTAGCCCAAATTTTAAAAATTCTTTGCTTTCAGCAGTAGTTTGCCATTCGCAATTCACTTTCGTTTCATGTTTGCGCATTCACTTTCATTTCATGTTTGCGCTTTCACTTTCATTTCATGTTTGCGCATTCACTTTCATTTCATGTTTGCGCAAACGATAGTTCTTAAGAAATCCGCACTCCTTTGTCATCCAATTAGCATACTGCTTTTGACAAATTTAAATTGTGGGTATTCCAGAAAAAAGTCCACTGTTGTTAACCGAACAGCACGCACGTTATATGGTGACTGTGCAATTCTAGTGCATATAATATGCTCACTGAATAAAGCAGGGCTCTTGGCTGAAAATTTGTCTGAAAAGAGCGATTTTCTAACGTGATATTTGAGGACAAGTTTTGAACTACTTACAAAAACAGGGCGGAAATTTAGTCAATTTTATAACTCAGGAGCAAGTGATGGTTGCGAGATGGTTTCGATTGTGCACTTTTAAAGTGAAACAACACTGTTATGTGCTTTCGAAACAAGCACGTGGCTTACAAGATTATCTTGAACAAAGAAAAGTTTACTATCCTTAGTTTCTGGGTCGAGGTAAAGGAAAAGCAGTTTGAAACAAAAAAGATCTAGTCCATTGTAAGCGGAAATGGACATTGCAGGTCAGTATCGGTCAATACACGCCCTGGTAAAGCTCGCCACGTGATTGATTTAGACGAACAGAATCGCGGAGTTTCACAAGAAAAATTATTGAGTATAAACTTCAACCCTTACACTTGGCGTTAAGACAAACCTGAGTGATTTAATGACGGCTCGCTCTTGGCTTTGGCGTTGATATTCTGAGTCAGTTCGGGGGTGGGCCTGTGGTTTAGTAGTGTCAGTCTCTCTGCAACATTATTGTTCGTGTGCTGTACCACGTAGGAATGGGTCCTACTAACGGTCCCCATATCTCCTCCAGCTCCGTATGCACCGTAAGTGTCGTTGATGTTACACGATTCACTCATAGTCTTGCATTGCTATAAAACATAATTTAGAAAGGGATTTTTGTACAGTAAAATCATCCCAAGTCTTTGTTTTTTGGTGGTTTTAGGAGTAGAGACAGCCTTTTAATAGGAACTTAAAATCTGCCACAAAATAACATGCAACACGATGAGTACAGTATTAATAACTGTATTAATAGTAGTACTAGCAATATGTAACTGAAATAACAACAGCCGGATACTAACAAAAACTGTATATACATACATACTTATTGTACATTCCCCTGTGGGGCTTTCCAGTGATGAAGTGCAATAATAACAATATTAACAGTAACGATAACTAAAATATCAGCAACAATACTAACAATATATAACTGAAACAGCAACAGTGTAATATTAACAATATGCAAATGAAATAACAACAGTGCAATATTAACAATATGCAACTGAAATAACAACAGTGTAATATTAACAATATGCAACTGAAATAACAACAGGACGTAGTAATACTAGCAATAACTGTAATAACAACACCAACACCATAATTCACTGTTATATAGACAATTGCAACAGAAGTTGTAATGAAAGCAATGATAAAACGATATAAACTCGCTCCTACCCTCATACAATCCTCGATTGCGGCTTTAGTTGAAGTTTTCTTCATGGTTATAAAATAGCACAGGAAAGACCCAATCCACTCATTAATGATGACCCGTGCGGTCGCGGGCATGCGCTGTGGCACCTCTCCGCAATAATAGTAGCGTAGAACCACGCATGTGCAGAGAATTGCTAACATGACCTACAAGTTAAAGATTAAAATTAACGCACTTAAGCTTGTTCAAACAGATGTCCCTCTCGAGCCTCAAAAAATCCCTAACAAGCGCTACCTAAACCCCTCAAAATATGTCGGTCGCGGTAGTGCAATCATAGGCCTAGTTTGTACACGACAACACTCTCCTGAGCACGAGCACTTACACAAGTACATTGATAATACTAGTCGTAACGGACCGAGTAGGTTTGGGCACGAGTTTAATAGCTCGATCCAAATTCGATTTCTGTCCTGACTGGCTAAGCTGTTGGCTATAGATGACTTGTTGAACACACGGTAAATTGGTCAGCGTTAGCCACTTGCGAGTTTTGCATTTGGGAACTTAATTTGCGACGAAGCTGCGAGGGAGCGAGGTAGGTTCAAATAATGTCAAACACTGATTTAGTTGATATTGAAAGTATGCCTCAGGCTGATCATATTTGGATTTCGTTGTTCGCTTCCTAAGATGACAGTTTATCCAACCAAATCAAACCATTCGCCCATTGAGGTTAGCTACATGTTGTAAATAAATTTGTGTTTTGTTTCGCTGTGACTTGTACCTAAAATCCTTTGAAATGGTTTCGTTGACTTTTTACCCGATCGAGTACTTTGATTCTCAAGAAAAGCTGCTGATAAGTCGCACAACGAGGCAACGAAACCAAAACAAATTGCCAAATGAAGCACTTGTAAGTTGTTTTTTCTCAAGATACGTTACCATACAATGGCCACTTTGATGAATACTTTGCGAACATTTAGTTTACCATTTAAATTGAATCTACCTCGCTTTCGTCGCTAAAACCCAGTAATCCAATACAAAACAAATGAAAGCAAATATTTTCGGATCGCAGCACTTTACTTTCTATATTAGAAACAGCAAGTTGTAAATTTAATCTTTTGTGGGGTTTGTACTGCTACTTTTTTGCCAAGTCTTTCCATTTCTACTTGTGTGTGTGTGCTCTCACCTCCACCATCACCAACATGTAGTAGTTTGCCAGCAGTGGTGTGCTGTCTGAAGTTGTTGGCAGTGTGTTGGAAGCGATATTCAGGAACACAGTCATAGACAGAAGAACAGTGATGTTCAACACGATCCGTTCCCCGGTTATCGGTGGCAGGCAGAAACTGAACATCGTAAACATCACCACAATGGTAGAGGGAACAATCAGGTTGAAGATGTAATACAACACCTTTCGTCTGGGAAAAACAAAACTGACAATATTGCACGCATGCTTTTGATTTGAAGTAAGAATAACATGAATGTTGGTGCTCATCTCCTATCAACTGGGCGTTATATAAATGGTTATCTTGATCATCTCCATCACCCCCCTGATAACAATCTGATGATCTATCTACCTCGACAAACATCAGCAGCCTAACTTTGGCTTGAATACATCCAAAGGCAACAGATTGGCAACAGATTTTTAAAAAATGCAAATTTTCGGAACCGCTCGTTATGTCATCAGTTGAGAACTTTAAATGTTATCATCTCAAGAACCATAAAATAATTTTTTTACCACTATTCCTCATTTAGCGACGTTTGTCCACTGAAAAAAATTTTCACTTCGTATGCACCTTGATATATAAGAAAAGATCTCTGTAGTTGTTTTGAAAATCAAAAGAGTAGAGACTGTGTTCGGAGGAAGAACAAGGGTTGAAAAAAGATTTCGCGTTTAGGTCTTTCCCTGAGTGGGAATTAAATTCAGTACAAGATACCTAATGTGAACAGTGTAGGTGATTTCTGAATAGGGATCCGGACAGCAGGGGTACATCTTGGCCCTGGAATCCACAGGGACCCCAACTAGGTCCCATTCTCCATTGAGGATGTAGGATGACAAATCAGCTTCCTTTTGGTCGGTCGCCATAATCATGTGCACCACTGAGTAGGTCCATGACCTGTTGTAGATAATAGTCACAGTCGTGAACCATGATGGCAATAATTTTGATGCTAACGATGATGGCAGTAAAGCTGACACTAACGACGATGATGGTAATAAAGATTTAAATAAAATGGAACTGGCAGAAGTGTGGACAACAACGATGACGACGGAGAAGTGATGATAATAACAATGATGATGGTAACAGTGATAGCACTAACCACGATGATGGCATTAAAGATTTAAATAAAATGAAGCTGGCAGTAGTGTGGATAATAACGATGACGACAGAGAAGTGATGACAATAATGATGTAGGTAACAGTGATGATGACACTAACGATGATGATGGCAACAGTGATGGCACTAACGATGATGATGGCAACAGTGATAACACTAACGATGATGAAGGCAACAGTAATGATACTAACGATGATGATGGCAACAGTGATGACATTAAGGATGATGATGGCAACAGTGGTGACACTAACAATGATGGCAACAGTGATGGCACTTACGATGATGATGATGGTGATGGCAACAGTGATGGCACTAACGATGATGATGGCAACAGTGTTGACACTAACGATGATGATGGCAACAGTGATGGCACTAACGATGATGATGGCAACAGTAATGACACTAAGGATGATGATGGCAACAGTGGTGACACTAACAATGATAGCAACAGTTATGGCACTAACGATGATGATGGCACTAGTGATGACACTAACGATGATGATGGCATTAAAGATTAAAATAAAATGAAGCTGGGAGTAGTGAGGACAAGAACGATGACAACGGAAAAGTGAACCAAAAGAACCAACCCAGGACAAAACAATAACCATGACGATGGCAATGTAATGGTCATGTCAAAATATGTAATTACTTTTTTCTAATGGTCGGCACTCACCCAAAGACAAGCTCGCAATACTGGTCGTCGAACGGAAAGTAGGTGATATCCAGTTTACATGACGAGATAAACTGGGTGGAGGCAAACCACGTGACTGTTCCGTCACTTGAAATAATCACTTTAGTTTTGTACTTTTCTGGTCCTCCTGTGAATCCTGTGGCAGCACTGGAGATGTTAAAGGATTGGTAAACAAATAAAGTGATCATCTTCAGAGAGGTCAAACTCTGACATGTTGTAATGAACCAAAGGCAAACGTAAAAGAAACCGAGAAAGAAAAAAAAAACCAAACAAATTGCCCCGAGCGGGAAACGAACCACGATACCCAATCACATGACAGGTGCTCCAAGCAATGAGCTACCGAGGCAATTACAGCAGCAGAGAGAGAAACGAATCAACCAAAGACAAACCAGGCAATCCCAATCCCAGTCCCCCCACACTTGCCCACATTCCTCTCGGAAACGTGGATTGCTCTTTGGCGTCGTCGCACCACCTGGACCATCGGACATGTTACACGACCATAGATGTAGTAAATGGAACAGATGCATGCTTCGATCAGCATGAGCGGTCAAACTCTGACATGCTGTGATTAACCAATGGCAAGCGAAAGAAAAACCGAGAAAGGTAAAACCCAAACTGCCCCAAGCGGGAGTCGGTCCACGACACTCCGATCGCATGGCAGATGTTGGAGCAAAAGGCAGCACCTTCTCCTCAGTTATTTTAAGACCCTGAGTCAAGGTTCGGCACCGGGAATTGAACCCAGGCCTCCCGCACGACGGACCGGCCCCTGTAGCAACTAGGCTAACCGGGTGGATGTATAATTACTTACTTGTTGTACAATATGATAACCGGCAGCCACACGAGTGTAGGCTCCACGTTGATTGAATCAATTCCATCGTACTTGCTGGCGTTCCACGTCAGAAATGGGTCTTTCCACTCCTTAACAAAGTAAGAGAAGACAACCACTCATCTATTAATTGATCAGAAACGGGTCTTTCCACATTGTAGCAGAATAAGGGAAGACTATCACTAATTTTTTCGTTGTTTTAGAATTCCTAATGCTCTAATTCAATACATCACAGTTAATTATTTGATTAATTACTTATCCAATTATCTATCTTAGTCATCAAATGTCAATTAATAACGGATTTGACTATTAATGCAATTATGCATGTATCTATCATAAACAGAAATTTAAGATCAGCTTCAAAACGAGTGCGACCAATTTGTTGTTCGAAGAGTGCTAGATTGAAGGCTTTGTCATTAAGATAGCAGAATGGCGATAATGTAGATAATCATTACTTACCTCGATAAATAAATTCTAAGTAAACAAACAACGTAGTTAATATATGACGAAGTCATGGCAGGCATGACTCCTTCAATACCCGGTGAATATGTGGGAGATGTCACGCCTGCCATGACTTCGTCATATATTAGTTACGTTGATTGTTTACTCATAACTCATATATTGAGAGCCGTAATAATTACACCTCACTTCAGCTTTGGCTTGATAAAGAGTAGCACGGCTACTCGAAATATTGCCAATAAACCTGCCCAAAAATGATGTTGTTGTTGCTACCTGCCTTAGACTAGCCTTTGCTAACTGCGGTAGCAAAAATATTGTAATTTATTCTTGTGAAATTAAAATCAAATTGTTGTTGTTGTTGTTGTTGTTGTAATAGCCCTGCATTGATATTTTCGAGAGTGACGTCTGTTACATGCATCTCTGAACAAGAGATCCAACATTCAGTTCATCTTGCGTCATGTAGTCTTTGGCATTCAAAAGAGACTGTCACTTATCTGTTGGGTTGTTCTATTTCATCATGATAGTTTTTTTTTCAATCGTTGATGGGGAGGGCCATCTCATAAGCTTTATAGTTCCAATGGTCCTCCTTGCCACACCATACTATGAATGACTGCCTTTAATTACATTTTTTGAAATTTAATTTTCTGTACGTTTAACTAGTAACAAAACCTGAAAACTGAAACTATCCATTCGCTCATCCATTTCCATCCATTCATCCAGTCATTAACTCATCCACTCATTCTTTTCATTATCCCATCACGTTTACATACCTGTGTAGCCCATACATTAACTTTTAAGGATTCCGCTTTTTCGTCCTATAAACAACAAAGAATACATTTTTATTTCTTCCGAACGCCTGCAAACCAGAGGAGGAATTGTTATAATGATAGTTTGGTACAACAATTTTTTTCTATAAAAATGTCCGACCGAAAATCTGCCAAAAGTTAATAACATGCTAAGAACACCCCCGAGGCTGAGGATAGCCGAGAACTTTATATTAATTTGTTACATACATTACGGAACAAAATCAAGATTCATTTATTTTGTTTCTGATAGCTTTATTGGGTTTCCGGAGCGTTTGAGAATGGAATAAAATGAGTACATGATTTTTGGTATAAAAATAAGCAGTAAATTTCGAGCCTCGTTCTCATAAAGTTGTTCTTATAAAAAGCGTGTTCACCAAACACGTATGATTAACAATATATTAAAAACGTTTTAAGAATATTTGAGGTTAAAGTCCCAAAAATATCAAAAAGCAATTCAGTTTCGGCCGAAAAATAAGACGTTCTTACAAAATAAGAGTATAAATCCCCGATTTGGGTTCAAGCAACGATCCATTTCTTACCACATCAACAATTTGCACCAGCTTGAGGGAGAAGTTGACTTGTAGAGTGTCGTCATACCGGAGAACAGGTCGCACTTTGGGGTCGTAGTTCTCTGAGTAAATCAGATCCTGGAGCAGTTGATGTTCCTTGGACATCGGAATCTTGCCATCAGGGCCTCGCTTTCGTTCGACAGGACCAACGGCTAAAAAACACATGAAGATGTTAGAATAATATGCAAAGAAAAGGCGTAGTTAAGAAGGTCACAACAGCTTGACGAACTAGCTAGTTGCCATGGATAACTTGTAACTGCCAGTGTAAAACTTTAAACGAAGGTAAATTACAAGTAAAATCGAGGGCCGAATTCCGTCTATATTTTTTCTACTATGTTATTTGATGATTAACGATAATCGTATAGTATTAGCTATTGGTCATTTCGAGCTAGAAGATGCAAAACGTGTGTCCAGCGGGGAAAGGACAAGAACTTATCCTGTGACTCGGCTCCCCATGTGCGTGAGTGTCTGTAGCTCAGTGGGTAGAGCATCTGACCGGTAATCAGAGGGTTGCGGGTTCCATTCTTCCATTCCCGTCAGTGACTCGGAATTTTTTCTAATCACCCAAACTTGAGAAGCGGTTTCCTTCATTCTACCATGTTTTTTATATATAGGTAAAATATTAAAACTGAAATCTTCAAGCCTTTGTGTAATGTTTCTCTTATTTATATTTTTGTTATTCAGGTCAGTATCATATCTTTCCATTTTTGAAAAGAATCTTAGGCAGAACAAATCCAAACATCATGCTCAAGTTCACGAGTAGGAATGGAGGAGGGGGGGGGGGGGATTGGAGGGGTAACACATCCCCCTCTACTCCTCCGCCCTTTATCTTAGCAGTCTTGTGTGCCATTAAAGCAGTTCAGTTTAAAACCTGATGGCCTATAGTCATGTAACCTCTGCAACGATAGTAGGCTGTTAAGTATTAAAGAACTGCAAGAATAGTGTAATCGGTGTAGCTGTACCTGTTGGAGAAGGGTTGCTCGGTTTGGTAAAACATTGTTCCCTTGGCGGCCTGGGAGTTGGAGACACTCCAGGCAACAGGACGTCTGTCGTGAAATATAGGAACAGTTAGACCCTAGATCGTGTCGATAACACCAATACATAACTATTATCATTACCCCGACCAACTTTAACCAAATTATTTTGTTATCATTATTGTTATAAATGATAATATTATTAACATCATTTTTAATATCATACTATTATCATCATTGGTATTATTATTCTATTATCGGTTATCATTATCATTGTTAACATATTGTTTTCATTACTCCTAATATTGTTACTATATTACTATACTACCCTCTAAAAAGCTCCCTCTCTCTAATAATTTTCCCGTCTAGAGCTTCAAGTTTGAAATTAACCCCTCTCCCCCTTTCTAATAAGCCCCCATCCCAACCTAAAGGCGATGGAGCAAAAACACAAGGCATATTGTGTCAAAAATCTACTCGTCAACGGTTTTATTTGTTTTAGCTTTTTAAAAAAGCTGGTTAAACGTCAGAGGAACACAAAGTTACTGGTTACTTTTACATCTTTTTGGTATCTTGACTTCATGTTGTGTTTCTGTCTTTGGTTATCGACAATTGTTAGATACGACCCCTACCCCCCGTCTGGAAGGTCTAGTCTAAAATAAATAAGATTGCAAGCTTGTCGTTCTTGTAAAAATAGTTCTTATAAAAGAAAAGCGTTTCCATTTTTCCGTGCTTTTGATTTTACAAAATCCGCTTAACTCAAGTTCGGTTAACTGGCTTCCCTTTATGATATGATTTAGGCGAGTCCTGACGTAATCTGATTGGTTTTTTACTTTTTTCCCCCTACTTACCAATCCAGCGAATACGCGCCACCACAAAATCACGCAGGGGGTCTGGGTACGTCGTGGGTTGTAGTTTACAGCTTTCCTCCTTTGCGTTGCACTTGATCAGGTGACAAGCAGTTCCTAGCAGGTACACCATATCACCTGGACCGTATTTAGAACACGCCTTGTTGATGCAGTCATTAATGCTGTCACCATTACCAAGGTCTCTGACCAAACCCGTAGCCGCTGCAATTCTGCTAACAAACGACACGTTGTATAGAGGAGTTTCGGGGAGGCATGCCTTCTTGGAAACTGCTGAGACATAAAGGTAGATATCCTGAAATACTTACACGAACAAAAATATTTGTTATTTAAAATAATTTATCTTTGTAAATTGGGTGTACTGTTAAATTTTCTTAAACATTGACTTTCCGAACACCCTTCCCCCCCCCCTTCGCACAAAGCCCTCCTCATCTCTACATTTTACCCGCACCTACTCTTAAGAACTTGATTCTAAGCTCTTGACTAGACAAATATTTCTTTTCTCTTTGCTAGCTTGCACCACTCTCATGAAATCGTCTTCTTATCGTCGTTGTGTACTAATGAGTTTCTTCTCTTCTTATATTTTAGTTCAATCTTTTTGTGTTTTTCCTCTTAGCCTAATCAACCATCCATCTTTTAATCTAATCATGAAAATATTCGAGTCAATTGACATCATTAACTACTAATTAACAATTAGATACGAGGTAGAGTTTTCTATGAATCAATTTTTAACGAGGCGCGATCGCGAAGTGACGAGTTGGCTATTAGACTCATAGAAAACGAGTTTAACTGTTTCATTAGAAACCAACTAGAATATTGATAATACTATCTTCAAATTTGAACCACGTTTATTGATAAAAAGAAGTGTTTAATGAATCTGCCATTGTTTTTGATTAAAACACCAGCAGTTTCGCTACTCACTGTCTATCTCTCAATGGACAGTAAATAGGTAAGCCAATCAGATTGTAGCATTCGTAATAGTATGTACTAGTTGCTTTCTACTGTTGCAGCTTGTCCTTGTTAGACTGGGAGCTTGGGTTGGGTATGCCAAACATACCTAAGGCAACGCGTGCGGAGAAAGGATCCATAGAGAGAACCTAGGTGTTTTTCTATTTTTATAATTTAGATTACTTAGGTATTTTTCATGGATCCTCTCTTTCCAAGTGTTGCCTGAAGTACGTTTGGCATACCCAAACAACCCAAACAAAGTTCCCACATGCATACAATGGGAGCTCAGCCTTAAAGTGGTTCTCTGAACTCGCCCTTGTAAAGCTCTTTGCTTGAAGTTGAAAAGCTGTACCGTGCTGATTAGTCCTAAAGAACAAAACAACTGACCGCGGTTGCTCCTGTTACTTGCTCGGGAGAATCCGGTTGTGCGCATGCGTGTAGGTCCTGGCCAAGCGGAGTGGCGAGGTTTCGGTGTTTTTTCATTTTTGGAATGGTAGTGACAATGATGTTGATGATAAAAATAATGATGATGGTTATGATGGTGATCATGATGATGATGATAACAATGATGATGATGATGTTGGTGATGATGATGATGGTGATAGTGATGATGATAATGATGATTATGGTGATGATGGCGATGATGATAATGGTGAAGGTGGAGACAGTGATGATGGTGATGAAATTGTCGGTAGTGTTGATAACTGTTATGATGGTAATGGTAGTAAAAAGGGTGTCGGTAGTGCTAATAATGTGGTGGTGATGATGGTGACTATTTAATAATGATGACGATGATATTGAAAACGATAACGATGATTATCACAACGGCAACTATCACCATGGCAACTTGAAAATTGTTTCATTGTCACTGTCATCATATCAAGCCAGTCAACATCGCAGCTTTAATAAGAAGAATTAAGAACATACAAGCAAGAAGAAACTGATTTCTGTACCTGAATCCTGGGCTTGAATGCTCCTTACACAGGCAGCAAGAAGAACAAGGAGAAAACCCGTCGCCATGGTAACAATAGCAGGCACGCGTAGAAATAGTTTTTCTCTTTCTCTCTCTGTCAAGGTTCTTTGTACCCTGCAACCGTAACTTCATATTGAAATTGAACGAAATGATATAACACAAGTCGATGACGAAATTTCTGATTTTTTTCGTATCAAAGACAAACTGCGCTGTCTAAGCAAAGAAAGACACTTTTGTGTTTTACTTTGGATCTTAGTCTACGGAGTGGGTGTCTTTTAAAAATTTCTTAACAAAAATTAAAATATTTGTTTGTAATGGTTTTTATAATTAGTTTTTAGTTTTTTAACCTTTTAAAAGCTTTTTCGTATGTTTCAAACGCGCGCCAAAGCTTTTTTCCAATAACATTCTGATTGCGAGACAGTTTTCATTACTCAAGTAGGATTTTAAAGAGTTTTCTTGTCCGGTGATAACCGTGGGGGAGGGGGGGGGGCAAGGAAATTCTATTTCGGATGATTTTTCACTCTACGGGCTAAGAGAAACAAGTGAACTATAAATTTTGCATTATTTATTTTATTTAGGACCTAGGAGGTACCATGGAACAAAGATAATAGGGCTCGACGTCCCTTATATACAAGGATCTTTTTCCAATGGGCAGGACAGCAATAGTAAGAAAACATGTTAACGACAAAAATTTACACACAGGACCACTATAAGAACTATAAAAAAATCTATAACTACACAATCTATAAAAGTTTGCTAAGTAATCTTAAGTTCCAGTAACACAAAAACAAGGCGCGCCAGCAAAAGTATGAGAGAAATAACAGGTGCAAGGTGAAAGCAGGTTAAGGCGACGACATAACGAACAGATTATACGCAATGAACGGACATTTTCTGTATTAAATGTGGGATCAAGACGATCTAAAAAGAGCCGCTTGAGACGGAGCTTAAAAGCAGATGTTGAACAAGAGGAGCGGATGTTGATAGGAAGAAAGTTTCAATTGTTCTTAGTCCAAAACAGCTGAAGCAATTTTACTGATCGACACTGATCTAACTTCTCCTTACATCACTAATACAAAACAAAACGTTTGGCAGTGGGAAAATGAGAATCTGATTAGTACTAAACAAGGGGCTTCTTTCCGATCTTATACGGATTGATTTGAGCTGAAAACTTGGAACTGCCAAGATAATTTCTAATGAGTATTATATTAGAACCGTAAACCTTTTCTTTGAGAAGAAATTATTGCTTGAATTTTGGCTAAACCCAGGGTTTTAAGTTTACCACCCTTTAAAGG
>JAOBRD021046163.1:0-11534 GCA_027575215.2 Hydrozoanthus sils | reverse complement strand
TATCTATCTATCTATCTATCTATCTATCTATCTATCTGTCTGTCTGTCTGTCTGTCTGTCTGTCTGTCTGTCTATCTGTCTATCTATCTATATATCTTTTCTAGTTCATGGCAACCCTTGATGTAGTCTCCAAAAGTTTCTCTTCTGGTTATTGACCATGCTTAAAATAGGCTCCAAGAATTTCTTTTCTGGTTAATGGCCACCCATAATGTAATCTCCAAAACTTTTTTTCTGGTTATTGGCCATGCTTAAAATAGGCTCCAAGAATTTCTTTTCTGGTTATTGGCCACCCATAATGTAATCTCCAAAACTTTTTCTTCTGGTTATTGGCCATGGATAAAATAGGCTCCAAGAATTTCTTTTCTGGTTATAGGCTACCCTTAATGTAGTCTCCAAAAACCTTTCTTCTGGTTATTGGCCATGCTTAAAATAGGCTCCAAGAATTTCTTTTCTGGTTATAGGCTACCCTTAATGTAGTCTCCAAAAACTTTTCTTCTGGTTATTGGCTACCCTTGGTAAAGTCTCCAAAAATTTATTTTCTGGTTATTGGCCACCATTAATAGTCTCCATTCTCCAAGAATCTCTCTTCTGTTTATGGTACTCTCCTAAAATCAGTATCCAAGAATTTCTCTTCTGGTTATTGGTCATGCTTAAAATAGACTCCAAGAATTTCTTTTCTGGTTTTGGCCACCCTTAAAGTAGTCTCCAAAAATTTCTCTTCTGGTTATTGGCTATTTTTAATGTAGTCTCCAAAAACTTTTCTTCTGGTTATAAGCCACCCTTGGTATAGTCTCCAAAAATTTCTTTTCTGGTTATTGGCCACCCTTGATACAGTAACCAAGAATTTCTCTTCTGGTTGTTGGCCACCGTTAATGAAGTCTCCAAGAATCTCTCTTTTGTTTATGGTAGTCTCGTAAAATTTCTTTTTTTGATTATTGGCAACCCTTAATGTAGTCTCAAAGAATCTCTCTTCTAGTTATTGGCCACCTTTGATATAGGCTCTCCAAGAATCTCTCTTCTGGTTATTGGCCACCCATAATATAGTTTCCGCTCTCCAAGAATCTCTCTTCTGGTTATTGGCCACCCTAAATATAGTTTCCACTCTCCAAGAATCTCTCTTCTGGTTATTGGCCACCCATAATATAGTTTCCGCTCTCCAAGAATCTCTCTTCTGGTTATTGGCCACCCTTAATATAGTTTCCACTCTCCTAGAATCTCTCTTCTGGTTATTGGCCACCCTTAATATAGTTTCCACTCTCCAAGAATCTCTCTTCTGGTTATTGGCCACCCTAAATATAGTTTCCACTCTCCAAGAATCTCTCTTCTGGTTACTGGCCACCCTAAATATAGTTTCCACTCTCCAAGAATCTCTCTTCTGGTTACTGGCCACCCTTAATATAGTTTCCACTCTCCTAGAATCTCTCTTCTGGTTATTGGCCACCCTTAATATATGCTCTAAAATCTCTCTTCGGGTTTTAGGCTACCTTTGGTATAGTTACCGAGAAACTTCTTTCCGGTCTTTTGCCACCCTTAATATAGGCTCCAAAATTTCTCTTCCGGTTATTGGCTACCCTCGTTATAGGCTCAAAGAGTCTCTTCTGGTTATTGGCCACCCTTAATATAGTTCCACTCTCCAAAAATCTCTCTAATGTTTATTGTAGCCCCCAAAAGTCTCTCTTCTGGTTATTGGCTACCCTTATTGTAGTCTCCAAAAACCTTTTTCTGGTTATTGCATGGCCTCCCTTGGTATAGTCTCCAACACTCTCTCTTCTAGTTATTGGCCAACCCTAAAATAGTCTCCATTCTCCAAAAATCTCGTTTATGTTTATTGTAGTGTCCAAAAAATTTCTCTTCTGGTTATTGACCATCCTTGATGTAGTCTCCAAGAATCTATCTTCTGGTAATTTGCTACTCTTAACATAGGCTCCAAAATCTATCTTTTGGTTATTGGCTTAAACTTTCGGATATTCACTTCTGGTTATTCGCCACCCTAAAAATAGGCTCCAAAATCTCTCTTCTGGTTTTTGGCTACCCTTGGTATAGTCTCCAAGTATCTATCTTCGGGTTTATGCCACCCTTAATAAGTCTCGCTTATTTCAAAACTGGCAAGTAAACCTACACAAGCTCAAGATTTTACCGATTTTGCTAAGCACCTAGCCTGTCTTCTCAAAACGTCAAAAACGCCAACGTAGCAAATATTCGAACAATCGAAAACTAGGTTCAAAATATATGAGCGATACGTGTTTCTCGCTGGTTGGTAGCCATGACATCATGACTAACACACTAATCAAAAATTTTGAAAGTCAAACTCTAGATCAAGTTAATTTAAATTAATTGCCTTTTAGGTTTACAACTGTTTTGTTTTACAAGTTAAAAAGGAAATGGTTTCTTATGAAGGATTACCCGTCATTCTTTTACGATATACCTAATTGCAGTCATTTGTCCTTGAGTTTCCTAGTCGTTTACGTGCAAAGCTATCATGTCTCTCTACTGCACTGGAAGATTTGTGTTCATAGCTTTTAGGTTATTTAAGACAGCCATAACCTCAAACGCGTATTAACTTGGTATCTTCTGTCAGTTCAAGTTTGTAAAGTGCAGAAACATTTATTTCCAATTCTTTGCTTTCACGCACTCCCTAGAGACGCCAAAGACAAAAGACGGAGCGCTCATGTTGGTGTCCAAAACAAAAGAAATCATCAAAATTCCTTTGTTCATGGACATCAACATGGCCGCTATGACGTCAGGTGAAAACCGGCAATATGACGTGTGCTCGATATTGGTTCATCATTGCAACGGTCTTATTTTGTAACTTATTTGCAGAGTTTGTCCGCAACTTATTGATATCTTGGGGCAAGGCGCAACTTTCAGATGGAATGATTGAAGAGGCTTTAACAACTGGATGTCTTGGCAAAACAGAAAAACTCGGTAAGTACGTTAACACTAAAGTGCCTATACGGCCTGCGGCTTTTTTTGTGTTGACGGAATTTTTGTTCTTTGTATTGAATAAACAAAAATTTCAAATAAAAATTGCGATTCAACGCTTTCCTCGCTTCAAAATCGAGCTTCAAAATTGTAGTGCTTGTCACGCCCAACAAAAACGACCGCGCAGTTGTTACAAAAACAGAGTGGGTTCCAGAACGGCTTGTGTCGTCATGTCAGGAAGCGCCGACTCTTTCAACTTGGCAAGTTCATTTTCCAGTTTCTCGAAAAACCGTGACAGATCTAATTTGGTGTGAACAATCCTAAATCTTCGTCCCTGCTTGTCAAGCGAATGGATTTATAAAAAGCTTCGAGACGTTTCTGAAGTGACGTCACTTGCCACCAGTCTTCTTTTACTCGGACAACATCATTGGGCTTGGTCGAAGCACGAGATTTAGAGCTTGATTTTGTGGCAAAAATCAAACATAATTGAAAAATTTTTTTTAGAATATTTGTTTACGCACTCAGAGATACCAAAACCGATAGGAGCGCTGATGGCCGTGTAGGCTCTTTAACAGAAACATTAACATGGACATTATGTTTTAAGTTGTCTTTACATGAACATGTTCGCTTAAAAGGGTAAAGAATAAATTTATTAAGGATGTATAAAGTTAATTTTTTTTAAAAAAAACAAACCTTTTCGACATAAAACGTCATCCTCAGGGTTTTGTTCGCCGCGTAAAATTCAAAATTTTATAGTCCTGAGTTATTCCCATTGGGAACAAGAAGAAAATCAAACGGAATTGAAAAATTCTTACCCCTCCTTCCCAAGTAAAAACGGTTCATACGCATTATTCATAAACATGAATTTTACGCGGCAAACAAATCCCTGACAATTACATTTTATGTCGAAAACGTTTTTTTGCACAATTTTAACTTCAGACAGCCTTAATAATTTTATAACATTTACATTAACATTATGTATTAAGTTATCTCAACATTTACATTAACATTATGTTTTAAGTTACCTCACGAGTTATCAGATCTGAGGTTCAGGTATTGGATTTAGAGATGGCCGACCTGGGAAACCTAGAAAAAAGAAATACCAGTAAAGTGAAAAAAATGGGTTCAGGATGTGGTTTTCAACCAACAGCTATAACAGATGCTTTGCTTAAGAACGTTAGTGGTTGAATGGCTTACAGTTTCCCGAGCGATTTGATCATGTTGATTCGTTCTACGGCGCATGTTTTGACTCTTTGAGTCAGGGTGAGATCAACGAACCTCAGACTTTACGATCTAATTGTACTATAGGGTCAGCAGTTGTTGATAAAAGACATAGGAGTATTAGATTCTTGTGCGTTTAAATAGCAGAGCAGTTCGTTAGTTTTCTGTATGAGTTAAAGATAAAACAGTGTCTGGTGTCAAAGCAATGACAACTCGAAAGGAACTTAGAGCCGGTATAATGCTGGTTTAGACCACGTAAAATCTTAAATCGAGTGTCTTTAAAAAGTGGATGTAGTTACTGACTCGTTGAGTTTGATTTGTTATAGATTACCCAGGCGGACGAAACATGGGAGACGGTACAGCGCTGTTTGTGGTCGAGTTATACCATTATTACCTTTGGAACAACGATACTGAGTTGTTGGACCTCCTGTGGCCTGCTGCAAAGAGAGCAGCCCTGTGGTCTATGGGCGAGGCCACAAAAGGTTCGTGTAAAATATTTTTGGGTTTGTTTAGGGAGAAGGTCAAAACAATGGTATTTCCTAGGAACCCAATTTAGGGGGGTGGGGTATTACGTGCCGCTACCCACCACCTTTTTTTCAAAAAGGATGAATTTCAGGAGCAAATATCATGTTCAATAAAGTGATAAAGTGATAAAGTGCTTGCACCAACGCCTTCCATGTGGAGGAGGTGTCAATGCAATAAAAACCAATACCCCTAAATCAGGTTTTGAGAAATTGAGCTCTGAAAAAGTGGTGGGGGTGGGGTAGGGGAGTCTGTGCCGCCACCCACCACCTCCCCCGACAATATTGGATTCCTTAAAAGTACCATTGTTTTGACTTCTTTCCATACATTAAACAGTATCCCAGACCTTTGTACTACCACTACTACTACTACTACTACTACTACTGTTACTGTTACTGTTACTGTTACTGTTACTGTTACTGTTACTAAGTATATCACATTACCATACTATTGTTGCCTTCATACCAGGTACTGTGCTTCCTTTCCGCAAAGTGAACGGCTATGATCTGTTGGGCCTGAATAAATACGACCATAGTATTTACAATAGCGTGGTTTACCTGTTGTCGCTGAAGGCGGCCGAGAAACTTGCAGCGGTTAAGAATGACATCGCGTTCGCCAAGTTAACTAAAGAAACTTACGCAAAAGCCTCCAAAAGAATCGATTTGGAGCTTTGGGACAAACAGAAGGGATTCTATCACGCCTGGTGGGATATGGAATATGGATCACCGTCGTGGATTATGTCTGACTCGCTATATGGTCAAGTGTGGGCCTACACACTCGGGCTTGGTGAGTTGCATTCCCGTTTTGGGCAAAAAGGAAACAATTGAAGAAAAGTGCAGTTACGTTCTTTGCGGTTGTGTACGTAATTCTAGCAATTGCGAAAGAATAGGCTGAAAAGATATTTCAGACTTCAACGGGATTCGAACCCATGTCCTCTGCGATATCGGTGCAGTGCTCTAACCAATGACGTCATTGCATATAACCGCTGTACAAACCATAATAATTAAATGTGGAGTTGTAATCATTTGAAAATTTGAGTTATTTTCAGTTTGAAAGTACATTTATACAGAGACTGTGTGAGTACGTGTGTATAGATTTTTAGGAAGGGCTAAAGCTCGAATCGTCGGCGTTCAAAAATTCCGCAAGGCAAAGATTTTTAATCAGCAACTTCTAGCTTTTACTGAGTAATATTTAGGTTACTGCTGTACTGTTTTCTTTGACGTTTTATCAGCCTTATTAATTGTAAAGATTCTATTTGCTTTTTATTTTTTCTATTTTAAAAACGAGAGTCGATGTTTAATGTTCTCCCTATTCTCAGGTGAACTTTTGGATGTAAAAAAGCTGAGATCCCATCTGGAAAAAGTAGTAGAAAACAACGACACACCATTTGGGCTGAAAGCTCTAAGTACGGAGCGTAAGGAATTATCACTCGAGGATACGTCGGTGGTCCTAGGCAAGGGCACGCCCAGCTGTAGGTCGCTAGAGAATATTACCAAGCACAACTCGGTCTGGATGGGCGCTGATGCGAACTGGGCAACAAACATGATTCACTTAGGTTAGTAAACCACAGACGTCACGGGCACAAAATCAGTGTGGACTTTATACAAGTACAGTATTTGTATGGAACCACGAACGGAGTAAAAACCTAGGTCTGTTGTTGTTTTTGGCAGTCTGTTGATCCTTTCTAGTTGGGTTTTTAGGTTTCTGAACGATTCTGGTACCCTCTGCGTTCATCCGTAAGAGAGCACCAAAATCGTTTAGAAACCAAAAAAAAAGCAGCTAGAAAGGATCAGCAGATTACCAAAAACAACAGACAAAAGATAGTAAAATTTTATTTTAACTTCGCCCGTTATTTCATACAAATACTGTATTTTGATGTCCACATTGATTTTGTGCCTGGGTCTTCTGTGAGTAAACATGCTATTTTTCCGCTCTTTGGGCGGTGCTTTAGGCATCCAAACAACTACTACAATAAATTCTAACTCGATCCACAGAGTTAGCAAACAAGGAAGCTGTATTAAAGTTTTATCAATCATGTTAAATTGTGTTTTTATCTAATGTATCTACCCTGTCCCTTCCCCTTTCTACCCTGCCTTCCCCTTCCTACCCTATCCTGCCTTCCCCTCCCTACCTTGTCTTCCCCTCCCTACCCTGCCCCTTTCCCTCCCTGCCCTGCTCCTTCCTCTTCCTACTCTGCCTTCACCTTTCTATCCTGCCCCTTCCCCTTCCTACCGTGCCTTCTCCTTCCTACTCTGCCTTCCCCTCCCTATCCTGCCCCTTCCCCTTCCTACCCTGCCTTCCCTTCCATACTCTGCCTTCCCCTCCCTACCCTACCTTCCCCTCCCTAACCTGCCCCTTCCTCTACCTACCCTTCCTCCCCCTCCCTACCCTACCCTGCCTTCCCCTTCCTAGCCTGCCTTCCCCTTTTTACCCTGCCTTCCCCTTCCTACCGTGCCTTCCCCTCCCTACCCTGCCTTCCCCTTCCTACGCTACCCTGCCTTCCCTTCCCTACTCTACCTTCCCCTCCCTACCCTTATTTGATTTCAAAGTCTGTTTCTTTTATAAAACTCAAATTGTGGGAAAAAACTTTGTAAACCAAATTTATGATTAACAAGAACATTTTCAGGCCGAAAATTAAAATTGTGTGTTTTAATTTGTGTCAAACCTGAACGTTGGTCTTCTCAAGTTAAAGGCAAAATGTATCAACTTTATATATAGCAGCAAGTTCCAATTGCCATTTTAGCAAACATTTTATCTAGGATGATTGTTTTAGGGGTGGCTATTTCGACTATCTTTTTCCGTTGTTAATCTGAGGCCTGTTTCCTTAGGAGTGAACCCCGAACGGGCCCTCAATCGAGCACAGAAAGCCCTGGATCACTGGCGCTCTAATCTAAACGATCAATGGAACATTCATGGCTTAATATCATCTAGTGGCTACGGTCAAGACGGGTTACCTTGGGCGAACTCTCACCACTCCTCTCATCTAGTGATGTGGCACATTCCCCTTGCGTTGTCTGGGCAACAGTACTCGGCTCCAGATGCATCGCTGACGTTTTGGCCGAGGTTTAAGGTTCCTTATGAGCTGCCATTCTTCACACCCACTGCATCTGGGACCATCACAGCCAAGCGTTCAACTGGCGACAGTAAACAAAATAATAGTGAAGAAATGTACACCTTGAACGTAATCTCGGGTTAGTATATTAATATTGGCTTCCTGAGCATCTGATTGTTTGACAGTACCGTTTGAGGCGCAAGATTAAATCAATTAGAGATTGACCGTTTGTTTCTTCAAAGACTGCTCAAAGCTTAACTGTTCTTTGTACGTCTCTACATTTTTTCCAATGGGATGAATTACAAAACAACTGTTATAATCTCTATAACATGTGTTTGTGTTATAATGCAAAGTTTCAGGATCATTGATCTGGTATTTAAAGAAGTAATTACTGTTTTATAATTTGAACCATTGGAGTTCCAACGTTGACATCACAACTTTGGTAACTTGCTTATTTGAAAAACCTTAATAGCTCAGCAACTAAAAGAATTATTTTTAACGAAATAAACAATATTTTTTTCTTTTTTAAAAACCTTTCTAACTGACTAAGTCCCATGATTCCGATATATACACTTTAATAGTTGTTTTATTCTCCTTATCACAGGCAAGCTGTTTCTGAAACGGTTGGCAGTGGCTGGAAGTACATACGGGAAAGGAGCGATTACTCTACAGCAAGGAGATATGGTATCATGGTCTAAACCCACAAACACTATAAGTGATATTCTAAGCCAGCTCAAACATTAAGTTGATAATGCGCTAACGAGTTGAAACGTTAGAATACCTTAAGGTTACTATTTTTGCGGCTAATGTTAGCGATTTTAGCAATTATGAAAAACTCGCGAATATTTGTACTCGCTAAAATTAAGGTTCCACCACCCTTGTAATTTCGCATGACAAAGTGCTCGTTAGAAATCCTCAGAATCGCTAAAATTATTTTATTGCTAATTCTTTCTTGGACAATAACCATAAGGTATACTAAGTTGATCATGGCTGTTAATGCTGTGGAAATGTTTGCATAATTAGTGTGTATGGGTGAAAAAAAGTCTAACCATGCATCAATGTGTGTTAGCAAGAACAGTAAGCCTGTGCTTTGGAGTCTAGTTTATGGTTTAATGACGATCAGAAACACTGAGTTGATACTGTATTTTAATGCTGCGGAAACTTTGATGTAGTTGAAAGTGTCAGTGTGAACGAGGAAGTTCGGTTTCGGGCAAATATTCGAACCTTGGTGTTTTTTGAATAACCTTTACTTAATCTCGTTCACTCCAGTCTAAAGTATGGTGTGATAACGTAAGAGTTTTAACTTAAGTTGATTCTAGCGGTTATAATTTTCACATTCTTCAAAAATACCTAAATCGAAAATCGAAGCAAGAGGATTTTTAATTTGCTAGAAAAAACATATATAACGTGCCGCTGATTGGCTATAATTCCTTTAATATAACTGAATAGAGATAATTATATGACGCCACATGACGCAAACGGTTATTTTCTAAAAGGAATAAAACAGCCTCGCTTGTGTTTCTAGACAAAAATAGAAACGCTCAACCTTTTCCTCGTGTTCCGCTACATCATAGCGTTTTCTATTTTTGCCTAGAAACACGTGCGAGGCTATTTTGTTCCCTTAGTAAACAAAAATTGTAGGAAAATCTCTAGAAAAAGCACTTGTACAATTTCAAAAAGTTTAAATGGTATAGCTAAATTTGAATACAGGGCAAGATAATAAATAACTTTAATATATATTTTGTTTTATCGACACCTCATTCTCTTTACTCCTACAAAGATTGTCAATTTCTATTTTCTTACCCTTTTATCTGAAATAAGATAATGGATCTTTCTCACGAGGCGGATATTTTGAATTACACCCTTTGCTTGTTGCTATCCACACAAGAGACAAGGTTTTGACCCAATAATGGCTTCGTGTGAAAAAGGGCCTTTGGTTTTTGAAAATGCGACTTTGAACATCAAACACGGTAACGCAAACTGCTTTCAATTTGTTCTTTTAATGGTTCGAATTCGAAAATAAGTTATGCGGACGTTCCACTCGTCACTTTTTAGGAGTAAAGTGATTGGTATAATAGTAATTGTTGTTAAACGACGTGTAAGTTTTAAACTGAGTTGATGTGCTAGCCAGTTGTGTGAAATGTCACCAGCCCTCTTTCCCAATCCCCCTTGCCTGGCGTAGGGAATGGGAACAAGAGAGCGGCCGCCTTTTCATGCTATATTTATGGTGACCAGCCACTAATATTATTGTTCCTTAAAGTTATTTCTTTCGTATAAGCTCTAAGTTCTAAGTGTTTCAAGTTTTAAAAGTCATTGGAACAAATAGGTTGTCAAATTCAAGAAATTTATTTTTTAATCTTATGAGCGAGAACGTCACTAAGACTTAAATGTAAAGCAGGCCAGGTCAAAAAATTGATGGTAATGTTACCTGGAGGCAAACTGGTTGTCAATTTCTTAAGTTGTTAAGCTAAGAAATGTATTAATCTAAGAAACTATTTAATTTGACTCTGAAAAACTCCAACCTTAAAATATTTATGTTAACTTATTTTACAACAAGAGTAAAGCCTAAAACACTAGTTGAAATTTATTAAAAAGACAAAGCATTTCGCATTTTGCCTCGGTAAACTTAAAATATGTCAGTACCGCGCTAAACTGAACAAGTTCAATCCTAGAACTCTTGGGCTTACAGTCTCTGTTTAGGTCTAACAAGAAGACCCAAATACCAACGCAAATGTATGAAATGCTGCCCGACTGAAAATGCGATAAGCTTCAAACTCCTAGATCATCCGTTTGTACCTATCGAAAAGATATAAAGGTTAAATTTTAATTTAAAAGAGTTGTTAATAAATGATTTATTTTTATTGTCAAAATCGGTTTCTGCATTCAAATATTGTTTTTAAACTTAGCCTTCTATAAATACCTTAGTTAAATAAAGTTGTTTGGTATTCAAACAAATGATTGTGACTCATGACATTGGTTGTGTTATCCCTTTTAAATTAGATGTCTGTTAATTTAAATTAATGTTACACAAGGCCCTTCAGTAAACGCTGATAATAATAATGAAAGTAATAATAATAATAATAATAATAATAATGATATTGATAACAATAATAATAAAATATAAATTTGTACAAGTGGAAATATAAAAGTTTTAAATAAGGATCCGAGTAAGAACTAGAGAGATCAAATACAATGGAATGCAGAAAGGAGCTAATTGCGATATTGTTAAACCGTTAATCTCATTGGCTAAACCATATCTTCGTAAGTAAGTTAATTCATTTCTTTCCAGATCATTCAATCATTTTCTTCGAGTTGAAACACTTTTGTTTTTGAATTTAAGAAAAATTCCATGTAGGGAACATCAAAAACGAAAACTATTTCTTTGCTTTTGTTTGGGAGCTCTATGGTTGGCTAAACTATTATAGCACAAAAGAAACATTGCTTTGAAATAGAGTTTCACTGTTTTTTACTTTAAAACTATGTTGTACACTGGTTGATGTATTCTCAGTATGAGAATCTAAACATTCCGGTGTGGGAAAAGCAAAATGCCGCAGAACAATGGGAGGGACTTTAGTTTTTACTCGGACCATCACTTAAAACATTTGAAATACTGGTTAAATTTAAGTGACTGCACAGTTTCATGCTTGAAGCGATCATCAGTAAAAAATGGCTCATGTCGCAAATATCATAAAATGGATAAAAGTATGATTATATGTTACAATGTTTAAAAATTTAGCAAATAATAATCAATATGATCAAAAACTTTGCTTATTTTGTAACTTCAAATAAAAATTTTAAATATTGTAACAGATATAAT
>JAOBRD021046058.1:0-11535 GCA_027575215.2 Hydrozoanthus sils | reverse complement strand
AAAAAAAAATATATATATATATACATTATATTATATATATATTATATATATAAACACAATGAGAACTCGTCTTTTCCTTTCACCGATATTTCGACCATGTTTAATGGTCCTCATCAGGGTGTCGACTTCACCCTGATGAAGACCATTAAGCGTATAAGCATGGTTTCATTAAGCTTTCTGTCTAATCGGTCGGACGCTTTTAGCGCCAAGCTTCCAGTTACAATAAAACACACATTATAGCGTGTAGATTATTAAATTATATTATTCCATAACCAGTGCTTACATTGCTAAAACCAAAGCGCCACAAATCCAAAAAATAATATAGATATGAGTCTACTTAACTTCTTTTGTGGTTTTTTCCTGTTTGTCTTTGAAAGGTACCGTTGAATTTGTTGTTGTTCTTCTTCTTTAGCTTACAGCCAACCAATGACTTCCTCCTTTACGCGGTCGTCACCGTGGGAGACTAAGTACGAAAAACTAACCCAATCACACCACACTACTCGGTCGAGCAGCGTTGTCTCCTGGCAAGCCTCATCTTCGGTCAACTCAGGATCAAAGCAAACTAATGTGGATGCATCAAGGAATACTGATAAGTCAAGTAGACTGATTTATACTATTTCTGGGGTTTGTGGAGCCTTGGTTTTATGTTTGCTAATTGCTGTTCCAGCCCTGGTGATAATTCAAAAAAGAAGGACAGATCGGTAAGTATCTTGATATGACGTCAGTCAAAACTGTTCTTCCGACTAGACAACAACCTCATTTGCTATACAAAGTAAGAATGTCTGTTTTATGTTGATATTAAACCGGGTAGTATTTAATGTTTTTGTTTGTTAACGGTTAAGGTAAATTAATTAGGAATCCCTAACGAAAGACTTTCTCATTAACAGTCGGATCACAGTCAATTGTTATACAATATATTTGCATCAGTAAATTGGAATAGGTAGTATTTTGCCCAATTGTTGTATAGGCAAGTTTTACCGATTTAAATTATGCTTTCTCTTTTACTTTCATTAACAAAAAATTTAATATCTTTTTGTTTTGGTTGAACTGACTTCTTAAAATTTATTGCTTACGAAATGTTATTCATCGTGGGCATTATACAAGGAGAAACTTGACATTAACAAGTGACGGCGACAAAAAGGGCCGGAACTATCATTTAAAATATATGAGCAAAACTCCGGTTCTTGAGCTAAGAAGCTAAGTGGTGTTGGTTTGTATGAACATTTGCCATAGATATAAAAGCACTAACGATATAGAATAGATATGTCAATGCAAGTTGTTAGTACTGGGGGACAATATTTCAACATTTCAATATGTCAATAGGTCAATATGTCAATATGGAAGTATGTGTTGTGTTTTCAACCTCAAGTAATAAAACAATCCCTTCGTTTCAAGCTTTAAATTTTATTTTTATGTATCAAGTGAAGAAAAAATACAGATTAAGTATTTAACTTATTTATTATTATTTTCTTTTTATTTTATTATATTGCCTTTTTTACTTAATAACTACATTGTAATCACAAATTGGCGTTCTTAATTAACAGTAAACTAGACGTGCGATTCAGTTCCTTAGCGGTATGGAAATATGGAAACATGGAAACATAGAAATTCAACTTTAACGCGCTATCATTCTTTTGTTGATATTTGATTTTAAGATAAATGGTATGTGTTACAAAGCTTTGACGAATTAATAATTTTCTACATTTCAAGGTATTTTCATGCACTGGATGTTGAAAACAATTTGTTATCTTCCATACTACCCGGAGTAATTAAGGTAGATGATTATACAAAACATGTCATTCCTTTTGACTATTAGTTGTCTTTCAAATCAGAAGATGGTCTAGACAAGTCCCGTCTTAATGTTAAAACTGTCTTTAGACGGCAGATTTTGAAGTCCCTAAGAAGCTTAATTTTTTAATTTCCAGATGAAAAGTAGAACCCTTTATAAATAGTAATTTTTGAAAATAGAACATTTTCTCGCTATTCCTGTTATATCTTTTTAGGTTTGAAGCGTGCGATTCTGATGTAACACGAGGCATATGAAGTAGCAGGAGGCACGAGGCAGAGACACTCTTTTTTATCTCAAAACATTTGATTCTGGCTGCAATAGTCACATTGTTATAACTTTAATCGTTGAATCGTTACCTTGAAATTGTTTGAAATAAAAACTTTATCTTCTTTAAATAGAAATGAAATTTTTTACACTGCTGCTACGTCAGAGGTTACCAGTCCCTGGCCTGCTTTGTCAAAATTTACATTCCAATCTTTTTTGATTAAAAAGCATACTTAGACTTGGAAATTTTCTTTGGTTGTTCGCATTTTGAGTTCATTGATGACAACAGTTTTAATCTAAAAAGTAAAAAATTAAGCTTTATAGGGACTTTAAGTTTTAGATTTTACAGTTATCTAAAATAACGAGTTCTCTTATCGTCCTTTAGCTTTCCTGGAGTTATAAAAACAAAAGATACGGCAAGTAAGTCAGTAGTTACAGTTTATTATTGTTAAAATTAATATAAAACTGGTTTCCAAAGCATCTTTTTGTTGAAAAGGGGAAGGAAATCAATACAATACAGTACAATACAATACAATGTTATGTACAATACAATTTTATTGAGACTTCTGTAAGAAGGTTTTTCAATCTACCTATATAAGTAATGTAGTAAGATAAAAAAAATAAAAGTGAAATTTAAAATAATCAATAATTGGATCCCTCTCTTTTGAAAAGTTTGTGAAAAAGACCACGCTTAAATGTAATAACACTTTTACAATTTTTAAAGTCTTTCCAAGTAGGGAATTTACTAAAACGAAAGAAGAAAGACTTATTATACGACTTTTTTTGGGTCGTCATGACTAAAATCTTACGCGAGTTGTGGATACTAAAACCGATGAAGTGAGGAAAGCCAAGAAAAAGACCACTCTACATTCTTCTAGGCAAGCAGTTTGACAAATATTTTGTTTTCATTGTTTCATTATAACGAGCTCCAATATCTAGAACGTTTTCTCGTATTTTATTCTTAAGTTTAACTAGTTCTCTATCCGCCCATATATATCGAGGAAACAAAAGAACCGAGGCTGTTCCAGATGACGCTACCGTGTTTGTTAATCTTAGGTACCCTTTACTTTAAATTTCTCTCTACGTGGACAGTTGTGTAATACTTTGTTATGCTCTTTTATCAGTTTTCATGAGGCCAGGTGCAACTGAAACTGAACAGGTAAAATGTTTATGCTTTTTGTGTTTCATATGTTGACAATACAACTACAAATTAAGTTAAAAAAACGTAAATAGAATTCTTCATAACATTTAAGAACAATGCCTGTCTGGAAATAGGCACGCCGCTCTCAGTTGGTACGGTTTCTGTTGTTGTTATTCGTTACTATCAATATCTCTATTCTTATTACCTTTTATACCGCTACTGTAACAATTCAAACCACTGTTATTTATCTTGCGAAGCAAGACCTCAAATCATATTGGGTTTGGATTGACAGCAAAATGGCAGCGCACGGGAAAATCAAACCGTAGAAATGATCAAACAAGGTTGCTTGACGTTAGATAGATGTTCAAAATTATCAAATTTGGTGATTTAAGCAGGTACACCTCCCAAAAACGCACGCGATGATTCTGGTACTATCCCAGTCGATGGTATACGTAGGGCCGGTTCCTCCTCCATGAAATGGAGCAGCTAATATTGTAGATCACACCATATTGTAACCGGAGGAGAGTGCACTCTTAGATTTTACCAGGGGTTAATGAAAATTTAAAAGATCAGATTTGGAAAATACTTGAATGTTGTGCCAATAGAAAACCCGCTGAAGTCTCTCTGAGATGCCGCTGTAAAAAGCAAAACAACACATTGCCGTCCATAACAAAATTAGTTGTAGAGGTTACAATGCCACGTTATTATATTGAAGAAACCGACAGGCGCCCCAGTTTCCAAGTTAAAGAACCAAAAACAGTTGAGACGTCCGATTGATAGCCTCCATTTCAGAGCATGCGCAGGGCACGGGTCACCAAGCGACTGGGAAAATACCAGGATGAAGCGCGATTGAAACCTTCCCTTGACGCAAGATCACAGAGTATATTTTAATCCACCAGAAGAGCCTGGGGTGGACTCGGACCGGGGATACCAACTCTCCCCGGACTGTAAAGTGCTGCTCGGCCGTTAAATATCATATCGAGTCCAAGTAAACTCAAATTCACGTTGACAAAGGGCTCTGGATAGAGCTCAAAAGCTTTGTACTTGCTTAAACTTTCGAACCTGTGCAACCGAGAATATTCAAACTTTATTATTATGGGAACCTCAAAGCTAACTTCAACTCCGTGTTTGCTTTAATTTGGCGATTTAACTTTTTTTTCATTCCCATAATCAAAGTCGACACCGACAACTACTGATGGACTAAGTTGTCCAAATACACCGACAAACCTGTTGGGCCGTGACGAATGTGATGGTAAGTGAATGATATTGATGATAATTAAGTGAATGGTAATGACGGTTAGTGAATTGTATTGACTGCTACAAAATGGTATTGATGGTAACTGATGGTACTGTTGTTAAGTACTATTGATATAAGTGAGTAGTACCGATGGTCGACGAAGTTCAAACTGTCGTGCTCACCTCATAAATTGTTGTCTAATCATTATCCAGCTTATGTTGCAAACGAAAGGGCCATGTTAGTCCAGAGGGCGGTCCAGCTTCTCAACGCTCCACAAGCGATCACTTCAAAACCACCAACAACAAGCAAAAATGCGATTGAACTGCTCAGAAGCAGGTCGCAAAACCAACAAGATTTCGAATCCAGAGAGGTTTGTGACAAAACTCTTTTGGTCGGAAACAACTCGCAGCTGCAGCAGGTGTGTACCTTAAGGGTTAAAAGCATCGGGGAAAAACATGAGCGGTATTCATATTCAATATTAATTAACTTTTCTGTAACAAGGTAGCGTTACTCTTTAAGCTCAGCGAATTAACAATTTGATTTGGTATTCTTTGGTTTTGTTTTGAATGCTGGTGCGGGAAACAAGTTCTTCGATTTCTATGTTTCGTTGTACACGGGTTTCTTTAATGCTTGAGCTCATTGGTTCGATCTTAAACTGCTCTACGTTTAGTCTAGCAAGTTTAAACTAGTAGAATCAAGGCTGATTTTAAAACCGCTATGTTTTGTGTAAATGCAAATTTTGTTCAGCTGAAAAAAGAACAGCCCTACTTTGCCTTCAAACGAGAGCAGAATTTTCTAAGTGAAAGTTTTAGAATCTTTAAGTTATTGCGAGACTGCAATAAAAAATTAAACTATGTGGAAAAGTTGTTCATTGTTCTGTATAGACGCTAACTAATATAAGTTGCAACGGCTTTAATCTACAAATGCAATTTGTAAGACAAGTAATCTCGAATCCGAAGCCTTGTGACCAAGTGATTGCTTTATGATTTGTTTTGTCCTCCTTGCTCCAACTGTTCCATCAGTTTTGAAAAGTATCCTAATATGGAGGAGAACTGGCGAGTGTCAGGCTCTGTGCATACGCGAAAACTAATATAACAAATGAAGGACGCCTTTTCAGTTATAAAATGTAATGTTCCTTACTCTGAATTTGCTTATAAGTATATCCCCACGCGAATGTTTCTAATTTGTATTGTTTGCTTTTATTTGGTTTATATATTTTTGTCTGTGTCCTCGATAGATTCCCGAGCTTGAGTTCTTTCTTGGTGGGAGATATTTTTCTTTTTCTGCTGTTTTTGTTTGTGTAAATGTGGGATACGTTTTGTCTTCGCGTTTAGCGTTGGGTGAGCGTTTTGGTTTTTAGTTACTTGGTACACCATAGAACTTCCTAGAATTGAAACTCAAAGGAAACGAAGCGGGGGGTGCGTGACTGAAGACAGCAAACGTTCTTCAAACTCTAAAAAAATCAACAAGATCCTACATTTAAAGTAACCATTACCGATAAAAACTCGTTTGTATTGTGTTGCAGGTAAAATGCCTTCAAAACACATTTTATGATCCTACAGCCATGTATGAACAAGAAACTGACCAACCTACGAGTGACGACAGCATCTATGCGACTTGCGTTGATGATACTTGTCGTTTCATTAACGAAGGCCAGACAAAATTGATGTATGTAAATGGCGTTTTAATCACGGGAGGAGACTATGTGAATGAGCAGCCAACTAAATTCGAAGGCTATTTAAGTGTAGAAAATTGCGGTAGAGATACCAACCTTGAGGAAGAATATGTCTATGCAGATTCCCCAATTGTTTCACCAAAGCACAATAAAAGCCCAAGGGTTGTAAAAAGACTGACAACCTCGGCTGACGTTTTCGGTGAAAATCCCCAAAAAAGTGTCTCGAATGATGGCAAAACTCTCTCGCGCTCCGGAGCTGTTAAATGTCACTTAACAAAAGTTGGCTACAACGATAAGCACGAAAGCGTTTACGTTAACAACGAATATCAAAAGATGATTATAAATGATGAGGCTAGAGGTGAAAATGTGGCCAAAGACAATGACAATGGGCAGGGAGAAGTCTATGTCCAAATGCATCGGTGACACAAGGACAAGAAGAAGATGCAGACTATGTCGTAGCCAATCAAAGAGAGTTCATCGGAAATGATGAGGATGAGCAGTTTAATGCTAACATGCAGGAGTATGCCTTCGAGAATGAAACATTTTACGCCAATGTTCCAAACTAATTTTCGATTCATTCAAGCTGTAAATAACCGACCCCATTGCTTTGTAGTTTCTCTAAGAATTTAAGCTAAGTTGGATGTTGTGCGACATTTGGCTTTACTGAGCGAAATTGAGCGATATTAGGCGACATTTGACCCCAGAGTAGGCCTTATTTTTTTCACTGCAACTTAAAGCCACAGACATTCGTTAACGTTTCATGCTTTTGTCAAAAAACCAAAATCGCGTGAGCTTTTTCACCAATAAGATTCAGCAACGCAAAAACCAGCTTGTGCTAGTTGCTACAGCTTGAGTGAGTCCATAGTCACGTGTAGGGTTAACTGTCCGACATTACACCCGCAAGATACTTGCTATGTTTGAAATGTTAATGGAACAACAGCTGCTTTGAGTTTAAAACCAGTTTTACTTCTTTTATGTTTCCTTTCTTTATTTTTTTGTTTTTTTAATTTATTTTTTCTTTAATTTCTTTGTTGAAAAGTACATCTGTTTTAATAATCGTTTTATATAAGTTACATAAACATTCTAAATCAGCTGTGAATTGGGGAGCTTCGAATTTCTCTAGGTGCTAAAGTAAATCTTTCACATTGCCGTAGCTGCGCAGTCAAGTCAAATTAGATTTTAACCCTATGCTCAGTTATCTTTTAAAACATAGGTTTTGTAAGTCAAACATTGTTTAAAAGCTTTAAGGCTGTTTTGCACTTACTGCTCTGATGTACCATTTAAAAGGTAACTATAGGAGAAATTTCAAAACTTTGGAACTTTCGCGTTTACGAGATGACCAAAGTAATCCGAAAGAACCCCGACTGCCTTGCTCTCCATATTCGCAGTTTTTCAGTCCCCATTAATGTAGCAGCTTAATAGCTAAAATTGAGGTTCTAAATGACACCCTAAAAAGCTTTTTTGGCATAATTTTCTTTGCTCGCAATTTTTCCAGCAAGCGTAGAACGATATAAGACCAAGAGATAAGTGGTGACAGTTTTAAGACAAATAACCAATTCGCGGAGACAAAAAGCGTGATGCCAATCAAAATCCCAAGACTTTTGAGTCGTTTAGGCGTACTTTACCTTCAGATTGCACAATCGCGAGACGTCGTCCATACACACGGCTAAGCTTGCTCCTCCTTTAGCGGACATCAATCACCGTAATCACGTAACGTCGCTTTTATCTGCACCCAAAAGAAAGTGTCTTTATTAAACTTAAGTTGGCTGCTTTGCATTGTCCTTTTTCTTTGCTTTGTCAAGGTTCAAACATTAATACAGAGAAAATTAGTAAGAAAAGGTTTCTTTTTACTCAAAAACAAAACATCTCACCCCTGCAATTATTCCCTAAGCAGTAACTCTCACGACAATGTCTGGTTAAAAGGTCAGCTGCAGTGAGACAATAAAACTCTGCTATCATTAGCCGGTATGACTGACCTCTGATAATTGCCTTTAATCTGACGGCGGATCCCTTTCAAAATGATTTGTTCAAAAGGACTTTTGGCCGGTGCGCGCTTTATTGTGTACAAAATAGCATTATTTTGATTTCTTTGTTTTGCTGAAACAACTCGAAGTTGTTCAGTTAACTTTAATTAGTTTCAGCGGAATTAAACAATTCATCTTAGCTAGTGACACAGACAGTTGGTTATGCGAATTAAGTGAAGACTATAACCGTGCAACAACATCAAGTCATTTCAAACCAGTCCATCTTGGGCTGGTAAGCACGTTTGGTTTTCTTTTGTCCTTCACTTGAAGGTCATCTGCTCTTAGAAATTATTTAATAGTGTCGGTAAATGGGATTTAATGTTGATTTTGACATTTGACCTTTTATGTTCTAAAATGATAATGCTAATGGTATATCTTATATTAATAGAAGCCATCTAGCAAACTCTCACGAATGCTGCAAC
Source organism: Hydrozoanthus sils (assembly GCA_027575215.2). Taxonomy (NCBI): domain Eukaryota; kingdom Metazoa; phylum Cnidaria; class Anthozoa; order Zoantharia; family Hydrozoanthidae; genus Hydrozoanthus; species Hydrozoanthus sils. Next base: position 2,983 of record JAOBRD021046058.1, on the reverse strand, counting down.
ATGATTGGCTCACGTACTCACTGTCTATTAAGCGATAAAGAGTTTATGTCTTGCGTTAGGTTGTTCTCGATTAAAGGTCATTTGCCCTACAAAACTATTCAATAGTGTCTTTAAATGGATCTTAACATGACATTTGACTTTTGACCATTTATGTTCTTTGAATGAGAATACCAACTAAGAAGATATTCAAAAATCATTTAAAGGAAGAAAAATGTTAAAGGATTTAGTACGGTAACCATGCTTCCATTTAAATCATTAAATTCAAGTTTCATCTTAATCATATAGAAACTCAAAATTTCTGGTCAAAATCTTTTTAGCAATTAAAAGGCTTATGTCAAATCTTAAATCCAGCTTTCATAAATTATTCAAGGCTGTGACAGACTCAGTTGGTAATAAAAGCGGAATGTTCTTATGGTATCAATCCATTGCAATTAGAGGCACCACGAGGACTTCTTATCAAGGTGAGTCATCTGAAATTCTGTCTCTCTTTTACCTTCTTTTATATTTACCTTTTCAGTTAAATTCATTATTGCTACAGATACCGTCTTCGAAATCCGTAGATTATTTCAATCTCTCGGAAGTGAACACAACGGGCAAATTAAGAAGATAGCGCATGTTAAAGATTATTTGGTTTAGCTGCGTAACTTAGATTTTAGGACTATATCAAATATTTAATCGTGTCCAGGACATTTGGTTCCAAAATAAAGAGAAGAGAAGAAATACATTGTGAATAAGTCATTTTCTGCAATATCTCGGAGAAAGGAAAGTTCCCCATTTTTTATAGAACTCGGAATTTTACAGTAAAAAGCTAACACTTTCATACTAAAACTCAAAGTATACTGTATAAAGTTATATGTTATATCTACGACTACTGTTATATCTTATTATACACTAAAATGTGTTTTTCTAGTTGTGGTTCTTATTGAGAAACATGGGCGGCAAAAGCAAAACATTATTAGGGGGGCACAGTAGAAATTTTAAAATTTCGAAAAAATGAACAAACAGTCAATTGTTAAGTTCGATAAACACTGCGTTATAATGTGTACAATATTTTATTAAATTCCAGGCGCTGATCCCAAAATCTAGGGAAAGGGGGGGGGAGGGGGCTGTAAACTTGAGGGCAAGCTCTCATCCTTCGCTACAATCAGTGACCGCAGAACATATTAGTCGGGGGCAGCGCGACCCAACGAGCGCCGAAGGCGCGAACTTTCTAGGGGGACCCGGGGCCGTGCTCTCCCGGAAAATTTCGATCTTTCGAGCTTCCGAGAGTGCCGGAAATGCGATGTTTTTATCAGTCCAAGCAAAACTTTTTCAATTTTTTTATTGTTAATTTCTGTTTTCTTTGGCAAAATCATTTAAGGCGGAACTAACTTAAACTTTTGTTGGATAGTGAGGAAGTTGAAAAAGATTTTTGAATAAGAAGAAATTTGTATAGAACCTCCAAACCGTTCCTCCATGCAAGGGGCTAGTACAGCTTTGGTTTGAGAACGGTTTGGCGAATTTACATCATATATTAACTTCAAAATTGATTTTTAAACTTCCCAAAAAATCACCAATTTAATAAATCTCTTTAAAATTACCAATCTTTGAAAGAAAAAAATAAAACTCAAAATTCATCGAAAAATTCTTAAAATATTTAAGCTGACTCTACTTCATCTCATCTGTGTTTTAAGGATAGGGTTTTTGTAGATTAAAACCATGGACGGAGATACTGGAAGAAACATGAGGAAAAGTGGCCACAAAGCGTGCTTTAGATTAAGTCCCGCTTTAAGGGGCTAAAGCCTACCCAGCGCCGTGTTACACTTTACACGCGTTTCACAAAGGCTAACTCGTTTAAGGCATACAAAATAATGGCATCTTTCAAAGCCTTACGTGGAGATTACCCTTTCTTTTCAAGAAAAAGCTGAACTCACACCATGACTATCTCAAAACGTATACGTTTAGGGTACATGGAATTTTAAAAATATTACGTATAGCGAGCCAGACATTACGAACGGCTTTATGAGCTGTGCTTTTAGCTATTTCTTAGAATAAATAAAAACGTATTTCAGTTAAATCAATATGGCCTTCTTTTTCATAAGTGATTGTAAAAACTATATTACTACATTTTGTTGATAGATGGACCCTTAGCTATGACAATAGAACTTATACAAACATAGCTCTCGGCAAGACTGAAAGTGTTTTATATGTTTTCTATTTTAGAATATAAATTTGAAAACAAGCAAATACCACGAAATGTAAACTTTTGATAATAAAAATAACAATAACTTTATTTATATAGGACTACCTCTACTAATTAACCAGTAGCGCTTTAAAAGGCTAATGACAAATAGAAAAAATAAATAATAATCAAGTAAATATCCTCACATTTCAATTTAAAAACAATTGCAGCAGCGGTTTACAGAGCTAGTGATTTCTTCTAACCATTAAAATATCTATTCAGATATTAGTAGTTATACTAAAATGTTAAAACACTCTTAAGAAAAATACAATTATAATACTGAAATAGACTTAACAACGCGTGCGCTGCTTAGGTGACAAGAGAGCGGCAGCAGTGGACAGCTGTTTCGCTCTTATTTGAGCTCGTCAGCACTGCATAGCCATGCCACAGTAAAAGGAAACAAGGTCCTTGTATTCAACAGCAACAACTCCCATGGTGGACCTACAACTGTAGGTATCTTTAAACCTTAGTCACTACATTGTAAATGTGGGACCTAGTTGCTGCGATGTTAGCACAATGTGATAAAACTGGAAATATTATAATCTTCCAACACACCGTCCAGTGCTAACATCGCAGCAACTAGGTCCCACATTTACAATGTGGTGACTAAGGTTTAATGAGACCTACAGTTGTAGGTCCGCCATTGGAGTTGTTGTTGCTGAATACAAGGACCTTGTTTTGTTTTCAGTGGCATGGCTATGCAGTGCTGACGAGCTCAAATAAGAGCGAAACAGCTGTCCATTGCTGCCGCTCTCTTGGCAC